>JAPYYZ010013737.1:0-12274 GCA_030522705.1 Eretmocerus eremicus | reverse complement strand
TTTGAGTTGTAAGATGAGTTGTTCTCGATCATTGCTTGCGACTACCAATGCAACCGACGATCGAGAGTAATTTCTACACCTGATCACGTCTCGGGAAAGGGGTATGAGTGCTTGACAATAAGATAATGAAGCGGTTATGAAGAGGTTAAGAACAGCTGATATGCATACGAGCTTCTGAATCGCCCGATCGCCACAACTCGCGCACGCGTGCTCCATAATTCGACCACGCAGTGGTACACATCTGACACAACGCGTGGTAGAGAATTGGCGCAACAGACTCAATCCAGTGAGGAGGGGAGAGAGACGGCTGTGCCGCCAATACTGCACCACACAGTGGTCTACTTCCGCACCACTGTTGTCCACTTCTCGACCACACCTGTGGTCGAATCGCCGACGCGATTTTGTGGTCGAGATCCGGAACACAAGTCTTTCAGTGTAGATACGCTACACACATCTGCGCATCCTTCTGTGCCGACAGGGCAGATTTGATCTCGTCCGTGCTGAATATTAGGGCCCCCATTTGTAATAGCTTCTTAGCCTCACACAACCCGGATGGGATTGTCGGGCAACCCTAATTCTTCTCGCGAATCTCGTTCATCGCCGGGGTCAACTCAAAAGTCCTCATTTTCCGCATCGCTCGGGTCAATCTCGGGTAACAGCTCGGCTGGAGGAGGCGTTTCAGCGTCTCTGCGCGCCAAACTCCCTCTCGAATGGCACCCGTGGCTGGGCTCATTTCCTCGGGGACCCACCTCGGCCTTGTCGACGTGTGGCTGCTGTTCGCTGCGAGTGCTACCTCGGGTATTCCTTCTGGGAATGGGCCTCCTTCGTCCTCAATGAGTGACTCTGTTGTAGTTTCCTGGCATCGTTGCGAGCTGGTCATCGGCACAAATTGATCAGGTCCGACCAATGTCAGTTGTCGCACTGGCGTGGTCTTTACTTTAGTCACTTCGTCTACTGGTTGCGGGGCACAGACAAGGTCATGTTCTGTCCTCCCGCCAACCCGTTTTCCGAATAGCGAAGGGCCCATTTGCAATCAGGACACGTCTCGATTGTGCACCCCTCTTTCCCACAGCCTTGACACGTCTCGGCTGTCCTCTGGGGACATTCGCTGGCGACATGTCTCGACTGCTTGCACGTGAAGCCTGCCGTAAAAGGCATTCTCTCACCAAATGCGTAGGCTGATCGCAATTGAAACATGCGCCACAACTCATCTGCACTTGTTCCTTTTGGGTGGCCCCCGGTATGCTGGAGCCTCGCCCTCTTGCTGGTCGTGACTCGCCCCAGGGCGATCAGTATTGGTCGAGTGGATATGGCCAGGCATATGGCTATTGCCCCGGCCCTGAGGAGAGGAGCGGTGGCTGCACCTGCGCCAGGGCGGAGGCATTGAGCTTGGCTGGTTTTGCAGCTGCTCCCGTCATGGCGGCGGCTTTTATCGAGGGAGACGTCGCTGGGGCACCACCCGTGTTCTTCCTGACATTCTTCCTTCTTCTCCGCCCCAAGGAGCCCAAACTCGTGCCATCCCGATCAGAGGCTCGCCCTCCGGTCTTAGCTGGGGCAGTGACTACCACCTTGGAGTTCAACTCCAGAGCTGCCACCTGATCGGCCAAACCTTCGGTTTCGATAGCCGCTACTCTCTTCGTCGTGGTTGCAGATTGAGGGCCCTGGTAAGCCGCTCCAGATATCCGCGATTTCTTGTGGAGAGGGGGGGGGTGGCGGCACATACCGCACGTCCCATTCCTGCGTCTTTTTAAATCGCTTGCCGTAATATTGCACATCTGGCGAGCCTTGTACGTCCTTCGTCTCTTGATATCTACGGAGCTCCGGCCTCAGATGGCGTATCACTATGTCGATCACTTCGGTTTCTGACGGAGGATGTTTGAAGTATTCGATGATCATTCTGATACACGTGAGGTACTGAGCTATCTCCTCTCCCTTGGCTTGGGACCTCTTGTATAACTCCTCTATCAGAACTTGGTGGACCCAGTGACCTACGTACTGGTTTCTCGAGGCCTGCTCAAACTCCCGCCGGCTCGAGATGTTTCGCCGATGTGTTCGGTACCACGTCCTGGCCCAATCGGTCGAAACACTTGGCATGGCGGCTAGGACTTCCTCATCTGTCAACTTGAGGAGATCCATGCAGTCCTTCAATGGACACTAAGAATCTCCCCGCCTTTTCCCTCTTGGGCTGTGGGTTCCCGTCAAAGGGAATCTCCCAGCTCGCCAAGGTCTCCATTACCTTCATCGTCTCGTCCGGCCGGTCCTCATTCCCCACAGATCTGGATGAATTGCCCCGCGAGTGAGTCCGCGTGCTGGGAACCTGTGGTTCCCACTCGTCACTGCTTGAAGAGCCCGAGTACCAGTGAGGTCGTGAGCCTTGAGGAGTTCGTGCGTGCCCTCTAAGCGCCGCTGGGGTAGAAGTCACAGCTTCCAAACCCCCAACCGGTGCCTGCTGGGGAGAATTCCCATCTCTTTGTGGCAGCTGTTCTGACTGCCAGTGAGCTTGCATCCGCTCTCTGCGGTCTTGGTGCGCACGGGGAGTTTCCAATACGGACTGCGTTCGTGATGGAACGCGGAGGTTGGACAATCCCTCGCGGTGCCGACGAAGGTACTCGGCATGAGCATCCTCCATCTAAACCGCCACCGACTAATGATCTCCATGCGACTCGGACTCCCTAAGTTCGCGGATTGTCGCCGAGGTTCCCGCTTGCTGTGTACCTGGATGTGACGCGTTGGCCATCGGAGCAGCTGGGGCTATCCCGATGAATCCGGGATTCCCGAAGCTCAAAATAAACGGTGGCATCCCCAAGAACAACGGATCCACAACAGGGGAGCCGTGCACTACCGCCTGTAACGAAACCGCGAGCAACGGCTGCTGTCATAAGTGCTGATATGCCCTAACCGTTGCGAATGTGTTCTGGTCCCCGAGAGAAGGGGCAAACGTAGCTGTTGCTATTGGCCCGGTAGTTGCCGCCGTGACCGTTGTCGTACAGAGGGTTGCAGCGATCGTCACCTCGGTTATTGACTGGGTAGTCATAGTCGACGTCGATGCGATTGCTGGATCACTCGCTTGATCCCGCGGTTCTGACATCACATCACTCGGTCTATCGTCTTCATCGCTGTCCGCGGACAAGCTACCCCCTATGGATATATTTTTGTTCGAGGCGAACAATCTCAATGCGGCCAGTGGTAATGGGGATTCGTCCGCGGGATGACAATCGACCGCGAAATCCCACGATACCTGCTCATGTGAGCTGACGGGCAGAATTTCCGAGCAAATCAGTCGATTCCTCAATTCAGCTCGGGTGCACTCCATACTTGATCCTCTTTATCAATCTCCTTTAATACCTCCAAGTACGCAACATCAATTTTCTACTTCGTTGTTGCTTTTGTCCCATGCTGAGGGTAGCAAAATTCGCGTTTTTCCAACTTTCAAAGGCTTATAACTCGAAAACAATGCGTTTGAGCAAAAAATGACGAGAGACCTTTTTTGTTCAACATAAAACAATGAGTGATTAGAGAAAAACAGTTCAAGGGTAAAATTAGCAATTCTCGATAATTGTTCGGATAATTTCGGTTCAAACAAATTTGCATCAGGATTCCGCCTGGCAGCATACATCCTTACAATCAGAAGGACCTCCCGGAGGAGATCCCGTGAGTAAATTCCATGAGAATATCCTCCTGGATGGTGGCGGTGATTTCGCCTGGTCTATAGGGAATGCTATGCGCCAATGCAATAGGATGCGTTCTATATTCTTGACAGTAGATTGTTGAATCTGAGTGATTTGTTTCATTGGAAGATTTGCCCTTCGTGCGCCTACTTGGATTGTTTATCCACCAGTTGATACATCCTGGGATGTATCCCAGTGTTTTGAGTAATGTTTCAAACGAATTCCATTTTTGGCGGGAGGAATCTATGCCTGCCTTGTGTGTCTTTCAAATTGGCAACGTTGGCCACTCCAAGATCTGTCTCAATCAACCTATACTCCTTCTGAGGAGATAGATCTTGGATTCTATAATTCCTCGTCAATAACAACTGAGCACTCACATAATCTGTACTCATACCAGAAACAGAAGTGATAATTGGAATATTCGGATGACAAAATGATAATTGGTTAAACTTACCTGTTTTTGAGACACTTTGTGCTATATCTGATATCTCATATGAGTCAATATATTTGAGAGTGCTGTCCTCAAAAGTCTGATATGACTCATGTTTCTCATAATTGTGAGAAATTTCCGAGATCAAAAACTCCCTCTAAAGGTTTCTTCAATTTACACCGTGGGTGAAGTTATAGCTTGGAGTCGTATCTTCAGACATCAAATATCATCAAGAAGTTTCTTTCCCAACTGACCTTTATGGTTCTTATTCAAAGAAGTTGATGCATGGATGCCCATAACTGAGGAGTGACGCATAATGATACTTCTGAGATGATTGAGAATTTTCTATAGAGCTGAATCTCAACTATTTGTGAATTTTCTCGGAAGCAATGATTTCTCTTTGGATGAGATGTTTGATATTTGGCCTGAAATAAACAGGGAGCATCGATGA
This sequence comes from Eretmocerus eremicus, assembly GCA_030522705.1. Taxonomy (NCBI): domain Eukaryota; kingdom Metazoa; phylum Arthropoda; class Insecta; order Hymenoptera; family Aphelinidae; genus Eretmocerus; species Eretmocerus eremicus. The sequence goes on along the minus strand of JAPYYZ010013737.1, from coordinate 7,725 downwards.
TTGTGGAATTAATGGCTGCGGTAGTTGCGCGATTCATGATCAGATGGATCTTGATCATATGTTGATGATGAATACTGAATTTGAGGTCAACTCAAATGATTGTGCTCTTTGATTACTGTTGGTACATGCCTCTAACCCTCATGCGCCAGGTTGTTGTGAGGACTTTGTGTTGATATATTTGAGGGTGTGATCTCACCAATTGGATTCAAAATTGCTTCATAGCGGTTGAGAGGAGGAATACCCAAGATTGATCCTCATTCAATAATTTTATATTATTGGATGAGATTTCTATTTTCACTCATTTTGATGGAATGAGGATGAATTCATGAACATGAATGGGTTAGTGAAGTATCATCTCGAACTGTCATCATCCATTTCATGGTTGAGAGATTTTTGATAGTCTAAGAGATGCTCGTCACGATCTCTAGTTGATCTATGAAGATTCTGAAGTCTTCAATTCTATGTAGCCCCTATTACTGTTTTGACTGATCAAGGGTCTTCCATCAATAATAATCAACATGATGTGGCTCGATTGAGCATTCATCGGTGAATTTTCAGGGGGAATTCACACTGAAATTCACACAAAAATTTTGTTAATCACCGAAAAAAGTCAAACTCTTATCACAATTATTTGGATGGTTCATAAATCGACTGCCGTTTACATGAAGTGAGATCCTCTCCCTCCCCATTTACCTTTCCTAAAAAGTTTAACTTGCCGAGTATGAGTTTTTCAACCAAAACCCTGCTGAAAATAATTCACTGGGATCCCAATGGGATCCCACAAGAAGCTACTGGGACCTGAGCCTGGGGAAATTTTAGACTATAACAATCCCTGCGTAGAGCACTTACTTGCTAGCTAATAAGCAGATGAAGTCAAACGGCGCAGGATTTGAGACTGATCCTGATCCCAGATGTCTCGTTCCGAAGGAGTGACCCGTGATGAATGAGCTCCTCTCGAATTGGAGAAATTTTGATCGAGAGTACTCCGTGAGACATGGCCGTGGAGATTTTCCGAGCAGTCATGGAGCAGGTCAAACGCGCTTCTATCACGCTGAGTTGAATGGGGTGGAGATGCCTCGATATGAACGACCCAAAGTAATCACGAACAGGGATATGCATTCTTGATTTGATTAGGTAACTGAAAAAATCGAGTCTGAACGGCGAGTAGGTCCTGGGATGTTATGAGACTTCGTGGTACAGAGGTCTGGGAGAACCTCAAACTAGATTGCCCTGTGGGGCCTGGTCGTGGGAATGTTTCGAACAGCTACGGAGCAGGTTAACCTCACGTCGATGTCAAATTACCTGGTGGTGGTCGAGATAGCCTGAAGAAACGATCTGCGAGGATTGATTGAGTGGCTTGATTGATGATCTGATTTGAAAAAATATTTGTCGAGATAAGAGAATCCAGAGGAATGTATAGGATACTGAATGAAGTGAGTCATGGTGGATACAGTCTCTCTATCTCAACAAATCAATCATAGAAGATTGTAGGTCTCCATAAACGGGTGATATTCGTCGTAGAAATGTTTGGAAATCGTTCTCATCGTCGATTCATACAATCTGTGGTCGCATGGCCGTTTCGGGCGCGGAGAACTCGTTCATCTCGCTTCGTTAAAAAACAACTGTCGTGGACTCGAAATGGTCAAACGGGTCTAGGGCAATGATGTACTATATCGCAGCTCGGGATATTCATATGATCAACTGTAACGGAACACACTTGTTGAGGCCTGAGTAGGCCTCGGTACCTCGATGATGGGATGTCAGGGAGTCCTATGGGATCCCATGACCCATTATCCTTTCAGACTCGGTCGTTTTCTCGCAGCATCTCCACCTCCATGGAGTTATGCGCGGTCGGGGCGTGTCCAAATGCTCCAGTGCTTCTTGGGTACTTCCCAAGACAAGATCTCACGGAGTGCTTTTTTTGAAAATTCTCGTAGAGCTCACTTCTACGACCTCCCGTAAGATCTCAAGACCCCTTATCTCCTCAGACTTGGTTGTTTTTCCGGGCTATTCCGACCTCCACCAGGTTATTTGTCATTGACTAGAGTTTGACCTGCTCCGTGGCTGCTCGAAACATTCCCACGACCAGGCCCCACAAAGCAATCTAGTTCAAGGTTCTCCCAGACCTCAGCCCCACGAAGTCTCATAATCTCAGGACCTACTCGCCGTTCAGACTCGGTCTTTTTAGCTACTTGATCAAATCCAGAATACATATCCCTGATTGTGACTACTTTGGGTCGTTCATATCGAGGCTCCATTCAACTCAGCGTGATCGAAGCGCATCCAACCTGCTCCACGACTGCTCGGGAAATCCACACGGCGATGTCTGACGGAATACTCTCGATTGAGTTCCCTCTAAATTCCGGTTCCATGGGGTTCCAATGACCCATCTCTCCCGAATCAAGCCGAGCTCATCCATCACGAGTCACTCCCTCGAAACGAAACATCTGGGATCAGGATCGATCTCAAATCCTGCGCCGTTTGACTCCATCTGCACATTAGCTAGCAAATAAGTGCTCCACGCAGGAATTATTTTGGTCTAGAATCACTCCAGGCTCGGGTCCCAGTTGAGCTCCCAGTGGGATCCCAGTGAAGTATTTTCAGCAGGGTGACGATGAGCTCAACTCCACCGCAGAGTGCGCGTTCGACGGTGACTCCGACAACTCGTTTTCGGTCGATCAATCCAAATGGAACTAGGGAAATGTGCACCCTTGAATGTATGCAAGACATTTGTACGAAATTTGGTAGAAATTCATCCGCTAGTTCTTTCGGAATAGTTCTCCTAAGGAAAAATGGCAGAGCAGCAGATAGAGGGCTTGGCCCTAACAGCTCTTTCAAGATATTGCTTAGTCTCATGATATGCGAATAATCTTGATACATCAACCGATGCAGTGTACCGCACTATAATGGCATCGAATTCCTCATACAATCTCATAAGAATTCATCCTCCCAAGCACGAGATCTCTTCCAGACAGTAATCCATGACAACTCAATGGATGGATTATTTTTTACGAGTCAAGAGAATATGATTGTAGGATCTGAAGATGAGTCGAAGGTGACTTCTCATTCTTGTTTGCAGCCGACAGTATCATATGATGCACCATTCTTCATGACGTGGTTCTGCACGAATTGGACCATCTTATATTTCCCGATCTACATTATTGGTTTATACTTAAAGTCGGGATATTCGGCACCACTGCATATCATTATGGAGAGTCTCAGGCGATTTGCGGAAAGAGGTCTCACAACTGGCCGATTCTTCCTTCGTTGTTCCTTTTTTTGCGGACTCTGGGTTGCAACGAACTACATGTACATACATTCTCTCCGTATCCTCATGACAACGGATGTGATGGTACTATACGCAACGAACGTTGCTTGCGTATATCTCCTCTCGTGGGTCATTTTACACGAGCAGTTCGTCGGTGTTCGAGTAAGTACCCAAATCAGTATCTTTTGAGACCGGGCTATTGCTACTCCTTGGAAGTAACATCCACATGTGAATTTAACCGTTGATAACTCCTACTCTGAGGCCCAGTTGTTTGGTTGCATGCAATATGCTACAAGCACGGCGATTTTCAATTCGAGAGAGCAAGAAATTATAGGTTAGGAAGCAAGAAGATTACTGAGAGCAGTCTGCTGGCTTCATTCTATCAGGCCAGGTTCGGTCTCTATTTCTTTCTCTCTTCCATATGTCATCATTCTTTCGTACGCTTAGTAGGCGTGCTACCTGAGCTCATTTTTACATATGAAGTAGCAAGATGCAGGTAACCGATTGAAACCATCTCTATTTGATTCTTCATACCTCGGGTAACTCCCAACCGATTTTTCGCAACTTTTCGCTCGCACATTCCATTATTTGTTAGCAAATACACGTTTTTTCTTGCAAGTCGAGTTTTCGATATCTTCCACTCGATCTTGCCACATTTCGTCCAATTTTCAATCTGTTTCCTTCAGCTCAAAATTTCGACTCCTAACTATATACACAATGGAGGGTAATACTTGAAGAAGTTCTCTGTGTAGTTTCAGATGTCTACAATAAATGGTTGAGCAATTACAGTGATTTGTTCATGACGCGCGGACCAGTGCGGAGGCGCGCGGGAGCCTTCAGTCATATCGTGGAAGTTAGCCGGAGTAAACGTTTCCTTGCAAAATCTGGGATCTCGTCCACTCGTCAAATCAATTGGAGAGTGAGGGTACACTATATAGCTATCATCCTCAAGTATTTTTGGGCAGCTCTGAATATGCAAAAGCTCAGAATCGGTGGTTTTTGGGAAGAAAATGCGATTTTTCATAAGAAATTGAAAAGGTCCAGCAAGAATACCTCCGTTTTTGGATCTTGTCCACTCATGGGACCACTCGGTAGATGTACCTGTATGGAATGGCTAGGATTCCCGTATGTTTTGAAGCAGCTCCGAGTATGCAGGAGTTCAGAATCAATGGTTTTTGAGGGAAGTATGCCCGCAATCTGAGACCTCGTCCACACATGAAACCAATCAGAGAGCAGGAATACATCGGATACCCACTGATTCCGAGTATTTTGAGGTAGCTCCAAGTATGCAGGGGTTCGGAACCGGGGGTCTATGAGGGGGAAATGCGACTCTGTCGGGAGGATTTATGGGATTGAATAGATATACTTTTGTTTTGGAATATTATCCACTCATAGAACTAGTCGGCAAACGTTGTAGGATCAGCGAGCTACAATTGCCGTTCTCATGGAGCAGCTCCGAGTATGCAGGAGTTCGGAATCAATGGTTTTTGGGGGCAAATTGTGCAGATACTTGAGAATAATATGCATTCAGCGGAGATATCTCCACTCTCGCACCTTGTCCACTTATGGAACCAACTGGATGGTAGCACTTCATCAAATATCTGGCACTTCCGGGTATTCTCAGGTAGCTCCGAGCATGCGGAGGGTTTGGATAGGGCCATATATGACGTTTTAAAACAAATACGTCATATTGGGTGAGTATACCCGTATTCTCGGACCGTGCCCACTCCTGCAGCCGATGGGATGGTGTAACTACACTGTATCATCACGATTCCACAGTATTTTGAAACAGCTATGAGTATACTAGAACTCAAAAACGGTATTCTTAAATTTTCATCAGGGGAGATAGCTGGGGTACATGGTCCCTTGCAAAACGCAATCTGAGATCTTGTCCACTCATGAAACCAATCGCAGAGTGGGAGTACACTATAGAGCTATCATTCCACAGTATCTTTGGGCAGCTTCAAATGTGTAGTAGCTCGGGATCGTTCGTTTTTGGAAGAAAAATGCGATTTTCCGCAGGAAATTTGCGAGTTTCAGCAAAAATATCTCTGTTCTCGTATTTTTTCCACTCATGAAACTACTCAAAAATGTAGCTATATGAAAGAGCTGAAATACAGAAGCGCGGCAGCGCCTTGATGGCGAGTATGAGCGGGGGAAAGTTCAAGAAATCGATGCGAAGCACCGTGCCTATTATACATTGAAAGAGAGTTTTCTAACGTCTCACTTCCTTTCCACCCGAGTTATCTTACTCATCAAACTAAGCAAGCCATCTCTTCCTCATCCAGTTACGGCCTTCAAGTAGCAATTCAAGTTTCTGCATCATTAGTCTCCAGATCCTGGGTCTCAGAAGTTTTATTCTGCCACCGCGATTTTCAGATCCTCTAAAACGTTCTCGTTCGATTTCTCCAAACTTCTCCAACAAGTTCAAAAGCTCTCGAATCGGGATCGTGGAAAGTTGGTAAAACGGCAGTGATGCAGTGATGATGAGTGACAAAGCGAGAAAGAAAGATAGATAGATACCTCTTTCATTCGCACAGTGGCAGAAAGTTCAATCATCTGATGTACATGAAATATACATATTGTCTAAATAAATTTATCTGGTCAAGGTTATCAATATCATCACTGATGTGGAAGCTTGCAGCTGAATTACAGAACATCACAATATGAGGGCGAGGATAATTATCACAGTCATAGAATACACGTGACAGAATGTCACGCACTGCCTGCAGATAGGAAGAAAAAGAAGAACTCTAAAGAGAAGCCCTCATAGGTTGAAAGAGTGCCCAGCGTCCGCATCAACCCTTTGTAGGGGGAGCGTCAACAAGAAGTCTCTCACTGCCCCATCAAATCGCAAGAGTTTCGGCAAGTGCCGCAAAGCTAGAAGAAGAAAATTCCAAAGACGAGCGCATCGACTCTGGAAAAATTTTAGTCCATGGTCAAGTCGCATCCTTGGGATTCTGAGTTCCTGATCTCCTGCATCACCTCGCTGAGGGCGCTCGAGTGGTGCCTGGGGAACATTGCAGCTAAATAACCATGCTCTATTGAATGCACTGTCTTAAACATTGAAAGAGCTGCAAGGTACATCCTCCGCAAATCAGTACGTAACCAACCCGAGCGTTTCCTGAACGGAGCGATGTGCTCGTCTCTCCTCACACCAAAAATGTATCTCACACATAGAATGCTCAGTCGTTGTACCCGTGTCATCAGTTTGTCAGTGGCGTCAAAATACACTACCGCGCAGTAGCCCAGGTAAGGTTGGAGTAAGGTGTCGACCAGTCGAATTTGGAGAGTCTCGGTAGTACAGGCCCTAATGAACCAAAAGCTATAGAGGGCCTTATTGACTCCCTTTGTAACTTGATGGATATGCGGTTTTCACGTCAATTCTCTAACCAATGTCACACCGAGAATCACAACCATGTCACTGAATGGGACAAATACCCCATTCTGTATCTCAACTCCTGGCGAGTCCATCCTTCGCAGGTCTCTTACGTTTCTTTCAGGACTGAGGAAAATTGCTTTGGTTTTGCCAGCGTTGAGACGCAGGCCGGAGCCATCGGCCTACCCAGCAACAAGTCGCCCTATTTCTCCTAGCCAAACGATGCCCTCCTTGATGTTCTTCTTCTCCTCTTGTAAATGGATTTGGAGGCCACTGCGTGAAAGAGGGAATTTAGCGTCTTTCCGTCCAGTAGCTCAGGCAAGTCATTAACATACAAGCTGAAGAGGAGGCCCGAGAACGAAACCCTGTGGGGCACCCAGATTGGTTGTGAGCCAATCAGAACTACCATGTTTTTGACCGTTTGGGTGCAACCTTGTAAGTATGATATCATCCACAGGAGTGCCGAACTCGAGGAACCAAGGCCTTGGAGCTTACTCAGCAGCTTCGAAGGTGGAATCGTGTCAAATGCCTTACTAAAGTCGAACAGTAGTGATAGAGGGATCTTCTTTCTATCGATACCTACTCTGATGTCATCGGTCAACTTCAATGGAGCTGCCTGGGTACTGTGTTTCTAGAGCGTTTTTGGTGAAAATTGGTCAAGGTCTGGACCTCCTCTTGTGAGTGAAAATCATGCGCCTCGATCATCCAAATCACAAAAAAATCGAGCTGTGGTCACTCGATCAGCTTTAGAGAGCTCAAATCAGTCATAACCCATGGTCTTTCATTTCATAAGAGAAGCTATTTCATGGCCTAAAAACAGTGCAAAGAAGTCATTCCCGCACCAAGATTATTTGGATATCGGTTTTCCCGCACGATTTACTGTGCAAAAATGATTTTCCGGCCCGTCGCTCAACTTGAAACTGTGTGGGAATGTTACATTCCCGCATCCTTAAGTTGAGCGACGTGCGGAAAAGTATTTCCGCACTCTTTCCCGCACCGAAAACAGTGTGGTTACGATACATATCCGTTCAATTTTCCGCACAGAGTTGCAAAATAGTACATTACGATACAAGGGCGG
>JAPYYZ010013725.1:0-15765 GCA_030522705.1 Eretmocerus eremicus | reverse complement strand
TGTGTAATCGGGAAAAACAGTCGCGTGGAAACAGACTCGGACGCACGTGGCATTTCATTGGAGCGAAATGTGACAATTTGCAGAACGCCTCGCTATCGCTGGCCCCCTTGGGACACTGCGAGTTTTCCAAGTGTCACGCTCTACGCGATCCGGTTGCCGAGTTTAAAACTATTTTCACCGATTGATATGTTCGTCTATGATAACACGGATGAGACGCACGTTTAAAATCGAAGGGTACCCTGTTTTAAATGACAGCATATCGAATTTAGGGATACCATCCCAAGTTAGCAAATCCCAAAAATCACGACAAAATCCAAAGCGATGGTGCGGAATGTTTTCTCGGTGGAGGATGCTAGATGATATTCACTGAACAATGTCAACGGAAGGAAACTCACATAAAATTCTCGAGTGTGGACTTCGCGTATAATTACGAATCAAAGATGACCTATCGTCGTTTACGACTATGTATCAGTCAGGTTTCATAGTTAGTCATGGCTGATCTTACAATTTCCGCAGTTCTCGTCAGAACATATCAAAATCAGTGACAGAGCTGTCACTAAAATGAATGATAAATTTTATCGTGAAGGCAATCATTTATGACGAGGTATTCCTAAGTAAGTAGTAAGTAACATATTCAAAGAATTCTGGATAGTGTACTTCTTAGATACTATTATTCAAACTGCTATAGGACAGTTTCTAATTTCTGTGCAGAAAACAACCACAGATCATTGGAAAATGATGTTATCTCTACAAAAAGGTGCCAATGAATATTCGACTCAACAACTACTATTATGGATGAAATAATTGGAAAAAAGTTCTTCCAATGAGAAAATTGATTCTATTCTCTGGTAATTCATAAAAAATCTCTCGAAGCAAGTTTCGAGAGAATGTTCTCGCTTACAAAGCTGCACTCTAATCCTTGCAATTTCACGTGATCATGATTTGGACAGCAATCATACCGAACGGAGTCTGGTCCGTAATTGATTCTGAGTTCAAGTATCCCTCGGCTTTAGGACCTATATCTCAATTCAAGCTCAAAAAGTTGGGGCTCATTCCTGAGAACAAAGTATTTTCAAATTTTCTGAAATTAGAAAACAATCCCAAGACAAATCCCGATACCGACGTGCACATTACTCCACAAGACTAGAAGGATTAGCAACAAATGTTCCAAGTTTGGGAAATTGTACAATAACCCAATCAGATAAACTAGCAAAGACTCAGATAGTTAGCTATACAAGAATAATTTCCAGCCAATTCAGCCATCATAGTTAAGAGGCAACTCCAAAAACTCCGATGGAATCGGAATTTTTCAAAGTCTTTTTTTCTCAAGAATCGACAAGCCCTCCATTAGTCACCTAATTCGTACGTTGCATAGGAAAAGCGAGGATCAACCCTCTCACAGCTGATAAAAATGAGAAAAAAAAACATCCCAAATCAAAAAAGTATCGCAAATCACCCTGTCGCAACTCCAAGTGCTCGGCAAAGCCGCGGTGAACGACCTTGACCGCGAGAGCGTGACCCACATCCTCCTCGCGGATCCTGTTTTCGAGCACACGCGCGGCACCGCAATATACAGCCTCCTCTTCACAAGAGAGAGAGATGAGGTGTGGACCGAGCGATCCCCACCTTCTGGCTGCAATACTCACCAGTAACGCTTGCGGATAGCCGCTCATACCCGTATGAGCGGACGTCGTCGGGTATTCCCGTCGCGGATGCGCCCGTCATAAGCTCGCGGCAACATGAGGCTGACGCTGCTCAACATCTCGCTGCTGTGCCGGCTATTGTTGCTACTCATTTGTGTTGGCTTTGCGGCATCAGGCAAGTGTTCTCTTCAAAGCTGGTCCACTTCAACGAGGTTCTCGAGATGAAGAGTCGAGTGATGGATATTTGTTGACGCGTGTTTAATGAAACTTTTCAAGTGTTTTGGTGGCACGCGACATCGTGTTCGAGTGACGAGAGATTCAGGATGCTCGGGAAGGGTGTCGCGGTGCCGGAGGTTGTTCATTTTGAAATTGTTTGCTTTCAGAGTGCGAATTGTCCTGGTTGGCTTTGTATCTATCGTACAGTGCTTTAGTTTTGATGGTCATTTCATTTTCAACAGGTTTCATATAGAGCATTCGGAGAGTATTTCGAAATCAATTTCTGATATTTGAACAAGTTTGATTTTTAAACTTCCAGGCATTGAAAAACTGTTACATTCCAGTAGAACAGTCACTATCAATTTCGTTCCCCAAAATGTCATCTATATCAGCATGGTCATTTTATATTGAAACGAGATGAAGCCAAAAACATTCTTCCGCACGGAGCACCCGGAGTTTTCCTATTACATGCACGGGGGAAAGACATTATTGATTCATATAACTTAGAAACTATCTTGCAAAATTCTATCGAGACTCCATTCTCTTCCAAAGCACTCTAAGAAGGCTGAATACGTTTTGAAAATTTTTGGCAATTGCCCAGTAGAACCATTGGTCCTGAAGAAGAATTTAAATCTAAAAGTTCTTTGAATCGAGATTCCATCACTCATCTCTGGAGTTACCAAGTAAACCATCTCAAAACTCATTAAATTACAGAGGTTGATTGGTCTACCGATTGCGGTCGCTTCCTGAGTTTCAAGTATTTTCTCGGTAATAAGAGATTGCTTCATACCCTCAACCCTAATGCAACGCTTCACTCACACAGCCAAAGGCAAGCAAGTGTCATGTGGTGGCACCCTCGTCAGCTCTCGCCATGTTCTAACAGCCGCCTTCTGTGTGACGAATTTGGGCTCTGGTTGGAACCTCAGTGGCGTACGTTTGGGAGAATACGACACCACAACCGATCCGGATTGCCTCTGGGAAGGCGACCAGGACAATAGTACGATTTGCGCACCCGAAGCTCTTAACCTCAAAGTCTCATCGGTCATCGTACACGAGGGTTACTCGGGACGTTTTGATCACGATCTGGCTCTAATTGAACTCTCAGAGGATGTACCTCTATCGGACTACATCTGGCCCATCTGTCTGCCAAATGAACCAACCATACCTCAGAAATACCATGTAGCTGGATGGGGTAGGTTGACAGGTCACAGGAGCCATGAAGTGAAGCTCAGAGCGACGCTGGAGAGAACCAATGATTCTTTGTGCAACAATTGGTACAACCAAGAGAGGGTCAGGTTGGCTGAGGATCAGTTTTGTGCAGTGGGACAACCTTGTATTGGTGACTCGGGTGGACCGATCATGGGTGTGTGCCAAATGACCGACGGCAGCCACAAAATGGCCGTCTACGGGCTGCTTACCATGCACGCCAGATTCTGTGAAATGGAAGGTTGGCCTGGTGTATATACGAATGTATTGCCTTACAGAGACTGGATCATAGATAAAATCCAATCATTGCAAAGTGAAACAGATGCAACAAGTGAATCCTCACCGGGAACAACAAAAGTATCCAAGATTTGAAAGGACTGTCGTGTTGTAAAATTTACCTAAGAATCTGTGATGATTGTTATACATGGATGATGAATGACTATGTGATCAAATGTGAATACCATTTAGTTGTATCATGAATTCATAGAAGAACGGAATAAAAAAATATCTGAACTCTCTACGTATCCGATTTTGCGATGACATCATCTTTCATCTTTAATGTAAGAATAAGACGTTATTAGATCATGCGGTAACTTTTGTGGAATTGTTTTGGAAGTATTTTTTTCGGGGAGACAATTTCAGAGATAATTATTTGTTCAGGGAAACAGAGTCAATCACAATAGCAGAAAAGGAAATCTTTTCAAACGATATGACTGATACTGCGGGGCATTTGCCTATACTCAAGAGGCATTCTTTCAAAAGAAGCAATAATTCACGAAATGAAAATGATCGCTACCAATACGTGTTGCACCATATCGGCTTATGTAATGTCAATGAATGGTGAATGAGAATGTGACCAAGCAGCTTGAATGTGAGAACATCCCTGGATGAATAAACAATACAAAAGAAGCCATGTGAGTTATTGTTGTACCATTCACAGTTACTGACGAGGGTATGCCAAGTGCCTGGAGGACACGCTGCCGTATCTGAAGCAGTATCAACTTTGAGGTTACGCTTCGGAGAAGGTGGAAGATTCCGCTTTCTTGCCGGGGCACTGCTCGCGCCTAAGGCTGCGCTCGTGCTTAGGCTCGCGGGGGTTTCTTTTCTCAATGCCTTTGTCGCGTCTGCACCACGAGCTCAGACTAAACTCTACATCCAGGTGAGTTACCCTCATCAAGCAAAGTTTATCAACTTTACTGAAATTAGAATTACTTCTTAACAACATTCAAGTTTGTAGATAGTTGATTCGTAGCGCGTTGAATCTCTGATTTCATTCCATCACAGTTTAAGCTATATATGAAACCGCGTCCAAAGACCATCTCTAATATTGATTCCTAAGTCAGAAATCACTGAAGATGGGTTATAGATTCTTCGTGGACGCTCTAGGATATCATGATGAATCATAATAGATCCCCAGAATCCTCATACCACGTGGAGATATACATTGATGAAACCTTGCATAGAGTTCTCAATGATCTGATAGAAAGATTGCACTCCATCGCTGCGAGGAGTCCACTTTTACCAGATTTGTTACCGTCTAAGTACGACAATTATGGAAAGATCAAGTTCTGAAAGGATCCACTAAATCGATGAGAACGCCTCTTGAGAATCTATTTCATTAAAATAAGACGAGAAGTTTGTTTGCCAAACAATATTGTAATTGTCGTAGGCGGAAGTATGCGAGGCGGGACTCGAACCTCGTGCTCTCCAGGAATGGCTTAAGTATGCAGATGAGGAGGAACCTTTGACTGAACTTCTGCGGGAGGAAGTGCACAAGTGGTCGAGACACTGCATCGACGTAGAAGCGTTGCAAGGCAGAGCAAGGCGTGCAGAAGAGACATGTCGTGTGCTCAGCAAGAAGGTAACCGCACTTCAGCGTCAACTGCACAAGATGCAACTGGAGCGACGCAACGAGTACAATAACCGGCAGCAGCAGCAACAGCGTCAACAAACTACGGCCGAGGAACGTGATCTCGACCATTGTAAGAGAGATGAAGAGCATGGGGTGAGTGTCACGATGACTTTTTATTCACTCTTGAGCAAAAGTCTTCAAATCTCTATCCCGATGTACACAAAGCTTGTGCGTGATGATTCAATCCTTCATGTATCGTCATGACACTCATGGAGTCCGGGTGGTGTCTCGGAGACTTTATAGAGAATTTAGATAAGATGTGCACAATTCAACACTCTGATACTAGAGTCAATTAATGAAACCTCAAATTCGCATGATGAACGATGATAGCGCTAAAACCTTTGAAGTTTGTATCATACAAATCGATACTGGTCTGAGACTTATCTTCAGTTATCTAAATTCTATGCGATTGATTATTCGCTCACCAATCATCGTGACTGACCACAACATTGAACGAAATGTTACAGGGCCCACGAGTGGAAACCGAAAAGAAAGTGTCGTCTAGCGCTGAAGACGAAGGTATCAGCTTTTCAGAGCGCTCAAGCAGCCCAGAAGATGGAGCAGTGGTTGACAACGGTGACGCGGAGACAACAATCGATGACGTCATAGAGGAGTTGCGCACAATTGTCAAAGACGCAGAAGAAGAATTGCACGATTGGAAACGGCTTCAGCAAGATGCAACAACGGCGGATAAGCGTGACACTGTCAAAGTACCTCAAAAAGATAAAACAGCTCAGCATCAACAGTATCAGCCAAGTCGAGCGAGAGAATGTTTGCGAAATACTGAGGAGTGCGCCAGGATAGACCGCGACCTTGGCGTTGGTGCTGGCCTCAAAATAGTTGTACCAGGACCTCAACGCACAAACAAGTTTGTATAATTGTTCTCAAAGAACCGTATTTGTGGAGAGAACTTCCCTTCATTCAGAATTCTCTATGAGTTAATTCACATCCTTTCTATGGGTTTTGACAATCTGCATTAAAGTAGCAGGAAAAAATGAATCGAATCACCAATATTCTATATTTTACGAGTATCCTGCGATAGAGTTAGCACTATTGTACTGACAAGTAGGGAACCAACCCTGCGGGTCATCGATCTTGACCAAACTATCTTGTTGTGGTGAATAATGAAGGGATCTCATATTAGCTAAGACCAATAGGCCTTCTGTTTTGAGATACAGCTATGAACATTAGCATTGCCTATATAGGACCGTATGGAAAAGTCATATATATAGGTATAGCCCATTGGTCTTAGCTAATATGAGATCCCTTCATTATTCACCACAACAAGATAGTTCCCAAAGTTTGGTCAAGATCGATGACCCGCAAGGTTGGTCCTTAATTCTTTGAGCGTGAAGATTCAATGAGTGTCTTTTTGATAATCTCCGAGGCCGATGGTACATCTCACCAGATGTGCCAAGAGCTATCGTAACTGCGTATTCATTGCATCCAGCAAGTCGCTAGCTAAGAAATAAAACAAGACGTAGCGCGGAACGTGTGGTGAGACGTGCGGCCAAACGTGACTTCGGATACAATTCGTGTCAACGATCTCATACTTAGATTCACTCAAAGAAATTTAGAAATTCAATGAATGCACACAACATGGTCATTCGTCTTATCATTCTATATTTTACAGAGATACGATCAAAGCCGAAGACGATGATAAGGAGTCTGCTATTGTCCCGGCAATCATCCACCCACAGCCACCGAAGCGAGCGCCTCTTTGTTTGATCAACGGCACTAGTTCAATATTTCTTCATCAACAGCACCACTTGCCAGTTCTAGAAGCTGCGGTTGATTCTGAGCATGAAGAGGATTTGTTGATGCTCGACGACGATAGCGATTCCTTGCTGAGTGCCTCAAAGCTCACCTACCACACACCTCCAAAGTTATTCCGTGGTGACGAAACCCAAGGTAAAAATCTGATATTAAGCTACGTCAGCTAACGGGTTGTAAAGTAGGCATGTAGAAACATGGTGTATTCAGTTGTTTGATTGATCTATTCGATGTGTGAGTTGTTGATAACATGGCATTCTGGATCTTTTCAACACGTAAGAATGTGAAATCTGGACCAATTGAGATGCTAAGATACATACTTGATGATAATATTCTCCGACAAGATTAACTTCAGGTTGTTTTCAGTTCGCACCATAACTATTCGGAGCATTGCTTGAAGATATTTGATATTGTAACAGAGCACAGAATCTCAGTTTAGTTTGAAGACACTCTTGTAAAATTTTCCTGTGCATTTGGCCCAGGCGCTCTTTCTAAAACTCAAATTAGTAATCCTCGATGATGACGGATCTGTTTCAGGTGACTACAGGCGCAGACGTAGTCTAAGCAGTGGTGAGCGCAAGCTCGAAAGTCTGGCCGATTTTGAAATCTCAGAGACAATCCTGGATGAGCGTATTTCAGCTCAACCGCCAGAATCAATGACCGCCAAGACCGGTCACACCGACCAGCACCAGCAGAGCCACTCTCTAGGCTCGCGTCAGTATTCTCGCTGCTCCAACACAGTGCAGCGTCGCACCGAGAGGCGCAAGTACCTACGTCGTTGCCAGAGTCAGGAGCACGTGCACCAAAGCCGCGACGAGTCAGCCAGCGTCAGCGAGCAGATCCGCAAATTCGAGAGCCTAAGCAGTTGCCTTGACGACGAGCGCAACCGACTGCGCAGGTCCGAGTCGTTCCACCAAACCAGCCGCCATCTTGCCAAGAGTCTTGATAGACTGCGCAGGTCCGCCAGCGAGGACAGGCCCGAACACGATCACATGAGATATCGCGCTCATGGCAAGTACACCAGCTTCCTCGATGGACGCAAGACTGCGCAGCAGCAGAGACACAACCAAGAAGATTCGAGATTGTTTGCTGGCAGGGCGCACGACGTACTGGGATTCGGAAAGAATAGATTCAATGCTGGAAAATATTCGGGGAACGTGCATCCGCAACAGGTCGCAGCCAGGAACGTGCACAGACAAGCGACCAACTCGAGCCACATGCGTGGCAAGGTCACCGATGTCGTATCCGGACTGTATTAATATGACGATAACCATGACACCACTTGTGATTAACATATAAGAATTAGGGTTAACGGAAGGGTTGAAGAGATCGGGGCAATTCTTTGAAAAGCGAGTTTCACAATCAGTGTTCAGGTTTTACGACCAGCTACTAGCATTCAATTATGGAACTCCGTCTCAATTGAATGAGTAGCGGTTATGGTCTACCAACTGATCGTCTTCTCCTTTTGAGATATAATCTCTTTAAAAACTAGATACTGAATTATTTTCTCCATCCAATCATGAAAGTCTAAAGAATGTCCTTCGTGATTCGCTTTTGTTGAATATACTTTGACCGCGAATCACGAGGCGGATTTATATCGTCAACCACCGTTTGATACTTGTGATCTTTTAAAAGGCAATCTTACTAAAATGAAATTCACACGAGAAAATGATCATTTTTGAGTTTTGAGTGGTCAAAGACCCAAATATCCTAGGATCCATCCATTAACTCAGAAAGATTCTAGACCAGAATGAATCTGTTTGACAGTGAAGCAAATGTAAATCAACTTAAGACACTGGAAATGATTGGCCGAAAAAGATGTATTACTCAAGATTCAAATCATAATCAGAAATCTTTTACATCATTTCTACAGGGTTTCGTTGCTCATCAAGTAATTTACAGGTTATTCCGAATGTATCCTTGGATCTATATAGGGGTTCGATTTATCGATCGAAAAAAAATTCTCATGTGTCGAGTGAAGAAAACGAAATTTACAGATTGCAGACATGTATGTGTATATCAAACGTTAGCGCTTTGCTGTCCGCTTTGCTGACGTGTATATGAGAGAGCATTCTTTCTTTCATCAAGATCAGAATTTTATTGAATCATCTATTGAATGATCATTCATTGAAAGTATGAAGTTATTCGATAACCTCTTTCTACATGATGATTTAACAAAACCTCCATGGAAATTTGCATATTTTACGAAACGAGATCTTGATAGCAGATAGTACTGAGACGATCATAATCAATTTTCTCACCTTGTAATTGATTTTATGAATGAAAGGAGGAAAAATGATCGTACTTCATCATTATGACTTAAGCGATTCTGGATGCAACATAAATTTGAATAATTTATCGCATTTACCGGTTGTTAATTTGATCTCTACTAACTTGCGGTAAAAACGATACAGATGATGTCTCGTTACTCAGTTAAATTTTGATAGCATTCATTTACGCAAAAATTCGCAGTATCTAAGGTGCTGTTTTCACAAATATTATTAATTGTTAATGTGGATAAGCATTTTTGGCCTCAAGAATCGCGAGAACTTGCGGCTGTGGCTTTAGTTGAGCTACACGACTTCCAAGCAAGATCTTTTCTTCGAGTTTAATTTTACTATATACTGATCTTATGATGGTAACCACCGATCACCCGAAAATGTATTCTCAAAATATTATGAGTACTATACCATCCAGAAGGTAATTCTGTTGTCATGCCTTGTGAAAAGTGAATTGATAAAATAGGTGTAAGTGCTAGTACTAACAGACTCCATATGAAATCTATTGTTCTATCAAATATTTACGTTCGTTCGAGATGGTCGGCTACATCTTAATTTTTGCAGTTAATAAATGATTATTTTGCAAGAATCGGAGCCTGATGATTCGGCCCCTCCCACTCATCATTGCGAACACAAAACAAAATGATCGATTAAACGTTAGAAATACTCAATAGATGTTAATTAAGGTCGCCTTCGACCGTGCTTTAATACTTTTTTTTGTAATAACGCCTTCTCCACCTCTTTTTGAGGTTATATTGCGGGGCCTGTAGTTTTAGGTGGGTTCCGAACCACCGAAACAACCAAAGAGGCACTTATGAAAATTCACAGTGGTGCCGGCCGAGAATCGAACCCTGGCCTTCCGCTGACCGTGGATTCGATGCCATCACTTGAGACACGATTTTCTGTCAGCTTATCCATCTTATGCCTCTCAACGATGAATTTCTAACGAGAGTCAATAGAGTAATGGAGCCATGTGTTATCCAAAGATGCATAGAAAGAGCGCCTAAGTAACTCATCGTGTCTCTTACTCATTGAGCAGGTACCCATGAATGCTAGCAACGCCTCGGCGTAGCCTTGGCTCATTGACTATTCGTAATGAGCATTACGTTGCTCGCCAACTTGAATAAAATTTCTTGCATGATTATAACAGCGAGTTTCGAGCACTTAGGCACAGAGTTTGAGGACTCTGTAGATCGTTACAACAGAATGCCCGAAAAAACCTCCTTTTTCGGACCTTTGATATAATGAGCAAATTTTGCGAAAATACTTTTTGGACTACTCTTTCATGCTCTATCCATTCGCTGTCTCAAAATTCTAATTCTACCCAGTAGAAGACCACCTTTTGCTTTCCCTAACTCTCTTACCCTCATTGTTTGTTTGCATAGCCATTTTTCAATAAAATTCTCGAGATTTCATGGAACTTGATCGAGATTTGTTCCCATCGTATTGCTTAATTAACATTCAATGGCACCACATCGGGTTTTAGAGAATCACATTGGATCCCATGTTAACCCTCTTTGATGAATTTATTGATGCATTTGTTATCCCATCTCAATCCATGAGGATCACATGGTATCCCCTGGCACCTTATAAGGCATATATGCGATCCTGTGGGACCCCATAGAAGCCTATGGAAATATGTACTCCATTTAAATTTTGAAGAAAAATCGTTGCCTTCTTCTGAAATGAATACGATCTTCATCCAAAAAAGAACTCGTTTTCGAAACTTTTTGACAATTCATTCCCTCATTTATCGTTTGATGAGGGCTGCTGGGAGAAAATTCTTGAAATCCGAGTTGAAATCTCGTGGAATCTCATACAAGGGCTCGCTGGGACATATTCCCATCGGTTTCCACGGTATCCCACGAGGTCCCGTCGAATCCCATGGGACACTCCGGGATAAAATATTCCGATCTTGTACGATCCTATGGGATCCCATATCACTTCATGGGATCACGTGGTAACAGATACTAACGAGATACCATTTGGTTTCGCATGAAATCATGAGGTCCCAAAACCTTCTTCAGCAGGGTGTTTCCAAATTTTGACACTTGCAATCGTTTTGAGGGAGCACACTGCTAATATCTTGTAGCAGCGTATCTACTTTATCATGAAATTCATCATGTTCTTGGAGGCATTATATTACAATACTATCCATGAAGATCTGAAGAGTACCTCCAAAAATAGTATCATTGGTAGGTGTGGTATATTCATCCCACGATTTTCTGATGAAAACCACGAGTTGAGAATCAGCAAGAAATCACAATCTCTTCGTCGTTGGGATGGGTCATCTTCTTATATAATTGAAATCTCGAACGAGGCCGCAACAGCCCATTTCGATGGAAATAACAAACCAGTGCATCATACGTCAGACATTGAAGAAACAAATTAAACGCTCTCATACTCAAGAATTTTCCATGTGTTCTGTGACGAAACCGTTGCTGAGATATAGCGAATTCGTAACCATGCCGTAAGACTCGTGCGGTCTCAAGATAAACTCGATCTCTATTTAAAAGAATGTCAGGCTCCCATTGACCCTCTGAATGACAAATGTAGTCATCGATGAAGCACACATATAGCCCGGTCTCCGGGGAACCTTTGTAGGCCCGTCGACCCTCAGCGAGTCGAGTGTTGCAAAAATACAAGAGTTTATCAACAAAGGTGGCATCTTACGTTTGTAGAACCTGAGTTATGAATTCTTTAAGAAATTAATTTGTCAGCGGTAAACGCCCGTTGCTTTCCAGTGCTCACCCTATACTCATTCAAAAGCTTTTCCAGCGTATATTGAAATACGACCAAAGTGGGCATCCTAGGTATGGTTGGTAACGAAAATTTATGAAAGTGGATTCATTCACCGGAACTGGTCAGGATTGCAATAAAACTCTTTGTCGACGATATCGAACACAAGCACACTCATTCCTCGAGAAAATGTTGAAAATCGAAGTACTTTTGTAGTGAATTGAATGAGCGCATCTTTCTTGCCTCGTGTGCACGAAATCGTCCGGAGTAGGTATCATACGAAATCGATCGTTGATATCGTGAGTTTCTGCGAGGAAACAGTAAATCAATCCTATACATTTCAATAAGATGAGAAAGAATTTATTTTTAAAAACTTTCGATTTTGCGCGCTGTTTTCGAGTTATGCAGAGAACATCCGCAGAAATCGATCTTCAACAGCGCATATCTCAGGCTCTGAAGAGATTCGGGAGTACAAATTTGGAAATCGAGATAAGATCAACAAAAAATGATTTCTGTCAACGTCTCAATTTGGGACGTTGTTATTAAGTTTTACGGAGAATATCGTCAAACTTGCCGTTTCCGGCTGAAACAGCGACTTCACCGACCATATCCAATAAGCTTTCAAAGGACTATTGGGTGGGCACTGAAGGACGACGGACATATACTGCTTACAAATTAATTATTCAAAAAATTCACACAAACGTAGGATGCCTACTTTTTTTGATAAACTCTTGTATCTTCACCAACTTCATATTACAATACTCACTCCGATGGAGGCCGACGGGCCAACGAAAGGTCCCCCGCGGCCTAGTGGATGAGGTCCTGGACTTCATCGCAGAAGGTCTAGGGTTCGATCTCCGGCCGACACTACTGTGAGTTTTTATAAGTGCCTTTTCGGTGGTTTCGGTGGTTCGGAACCCACCTAAAACTGTAGGTCCCGCAGAATACACCCAACAAGAGGTTGAGATTGCGTGAATAAAATAAAGGTTCCCCGGGGACCGGAATAATAATGCGTGGCCATCACGTGATTACTTTCCTGCTACCGACGCTCGAGACTGTTTCTGTTGATTTCGTTGCGCGACGCAACTAGTTATGCCTCGTCGATGGCCGCAATCGACAATCGTTTTTTTACCCCTACACACCAAATTAAAGTGCTCTCGTAGACGGACATTTAAATAGCATATAGGCATGCAAGGCCTTAAAGTGAATGGAGATACTATGAAGAGATCTCATGAAATCTCTAAAAAATATCTCGAGCTCTGGTCTCACGCAATGACTACCGATCGAATATGAGACTGTGCATTACGATGCAAATGATTCGTTTGAGACATGATTTTACGATTGAAATTTCCGGGAGAGGTAAGAATTATTTGTAGAAATTTCAGGACTTTGATTATTTATGGGGACAGATATCCTCTATTCTTTCTTATTCCACTATTTTATAGATTCTCACAGAGCTCGAGTAAGCTTTGACTATATCTCTTATTATCTGAACGTCGGGCTTACAGGAAGTTGAAATGTTATTCGTATACACCATCGAATCTCGGACAGCTTCATAGTAGGAAATTCAAACTTGTAAGAATCATCAAATTTGGATCCATTGACTTTTAATGCATCTCCATTTTCCTAGATAACTTTCCTAGATAACTCCATTTCCTAGATAACAGAACAGGAATGGGAGGTATTGGTATCTCTCATCAAGGTATGTGGCTTCTCGTTGAAGGGTCGGGTAGTCGTTGTAAAAATAATTGCGTCCCTTTATATAAATTCATTTTTATAGCGATCAGAGATGACATGTCGAACCATCGTATAAAAATAATGCTGAGGAAAGTAATAATTGAGCTGCTGCTTTCATAATGTGTGAAATCACTCTGAAACATTTCACCGATCTTTGGGGAGAATATTTCTAAATACTCCATCGAAATATTGATCAAAATATTCCTAAATGATTTCACAAATACTTTAAAAGAATTTCCTTCAGAGATATTTTGAAACATATCTAGCAAAGTTTCAGTGATATATTCCATCAAATCTTTTGCCGAATTATTTCGTGCTGTATGGGGAACTTCCGTTTTCAGTTTCTCTCATGATCTCTCGACTAGTTCTTTCCAAAATAGCTCAATAATTGCTCTGAGTTGGTATTCCAGTTCTGAGGGAGACAATACGAGGACTTGGTCAAGTCGTTCGTTAGGCGTGATTCGTGTTACAGTATCCCAAAAAACTCGGCCCAGAGCTAGGTAGAGCTATTGATTCAATGCCTCGGCGGATTTTCACATACGTGATTTACAGTAACAGAATCCGTTTTGAGTCCGATCTTGTGGAAGCCCTCGTTCATGGCCTCAATGTCTTTGCGGGAGAGCAACTTGAGCGGATGTCTCGGTGGCCCCACTACGATGCCCGTTAACAGACTCATAGCTATTTTCATCGTCTCGATCCAAGCACCTGTGAATTATCACATTCCCCGAATAAGTACAGAAACTATGAAAAATAGCTTAGTGCAAAAATTCAAATGCGATTCTGACAAAAATGTTCACGTTATCATATGGAACTACACGCAGGAAATTCATAGAAAAATCTGTATGCTGATATCGCTTCAAACCCCGCGATTGGCGTCCAAAAAAATTTTCGTGGTAGTTTTTTTATTTTCCAATCTCATTTTTTTGAGACAGTTACAAGAAGCAAGAGAACGCAGACATCATACATGGGTGATTCCACCGTAACTGTAAGATTTCCTTCACAGGGGAAGTGTAAGATGTAAAATAATCATAATGATGAAACTGGGTCAATATTGAAGATTCCTGGTGGATGTTTGCGTCATTATTTTGGGGACGGAATGGACATCCCGCCTATGAATTTGCTCTGGCTCCCAACACGATAAACCCAGACGCTAATTCACCTAGATACTATCCGTATCAATTAAATTCCAGAGAAAATAAGTTTTTTCGATCGATAGATGCGCTCTGAGTATTGAAAAACATAGGGAACAGAATAGATAGTCTTTTGAGAACCATCATTCAATTCATAGGGGAATTAGAGCGCCATCAAACAGCCTCAATCCTTGATCGATTTGCCAAGATGTCAATTTCAAAGAAAAAGGCAACCCTGATTCCGGAAAAATTGAATTTTAATGAGATCCACACCAAATGACTATGATGAGCCTGCACAGTGAATTTTGAGTAAAATCATGGGACATGATGTGAAGTGCTGTGATTAGTTCTAAAGTGATTACATGTGACTTCTCGATCATTTGAAGAGTCAAGTCTCAGGTCGATAGTTTGGAATTTGAGCAGAGTAGCAGAGTTACGATTGATATGAATCATTTTGAGACAGAAAATGGCTCATGGCTAGATATCGAATCCCGGGACAGGGATAAGACATTCTGGCTTCATATCCCCCCCCCCCACATTCCAGCCACACGTGTGGTGGTGTATAGAATCTTTGATGAAAGTGAGATCTCTAGTCAATACATCCCAGAAAGACCTATGCAATTCTCTACTTACTCACATAGCCAAAATACAACAGTTACGGTGAGAATCACTTGTATAGTTTGAGTTCTGGAGAATTATTTTGAATGAATCGACGTAAATTCCCACGAGAAATCCTTAGTAAGATGCAACATATTATTACTATGATCAAAATGTACGTATTATTTTTTGATCATCTCACGAAGGTTCTCCGTGTAAAATCCATGTCAAACTTTCATGCGAATTTCTACATGGTATTTAATATTTTAATTTAATAATTAAATAATGGAATACATATTTTTTATTCAATGAGATTTTGTAAAACGAAAGGAAGCAAAATAATTGGCTCACCGTATGCCGTCACGTTGCCGACGATTGCGTTGATAAAGTCTTGATTTTCTCGAGCTTTGGTTAGACTACTTCTTCCCTTCTCAAATTCGAGCAGTTCGAGAGCCGCCTCTGGGATAAAATTGAGACACGTCATGACGTACGAATCGATTCCCGCGGCGCAGCCTCCGATCATCATCTGCAAA
>JAPYYZ010013721.1:0-11350 GCA_030522705.1 Eretmocerus eremicus | reverse complement strand
TTTTGAAAATCCCATTGGATTGAGGAGATCAAAATGAGTTGGAAGTAATTTTTTGACATTTTTAAAGGAAGTTTTGGAGAAGTTATCCGAATTCAATGGAAGGATTGTCCATTTTATGAATTTTTTAGTTATGAAATGGTGCTTCTTCAAAAATTCGTAAATCGTGGCCTCATGGGATAGTGGTCCCGAAGAGGTATGGGAAATTTGGGAGTAAACGGGTGAACGGTGTGGAAATTTTCGCGAACAAAAAACTCGAACAACACACTCACACACACAGATACGGAGGTGCACGGCCCTCAATCGATTTGAAGAAAATTTATGGAGTGGTGTAGAAAAAAATGAGCTTCATCAATGGAAAGATCTCGTCGAGTAGATCAAAAACGGATTGTTTTGGTATGGTTTTGAACAAATGAATAGGAGAAAAATGCAGGAAAAAAAGACTGCAGAGGGGTAATTTCCGCTTTTTGCTCTCTTTTTTGAGAAAGCAAAAAGGTATCAACGTGCCTAGTGTGGTCAGTGAATTGCACTGACGTATTTGAGAAAGCAAAAAGGTATCAACGTGCCTAGTGTGGTCAGTGAATTGCACTGACGTAACGTCGCAAATAACTCCCATTTCGCAAATTTGATCGTGATGTTTCTTAAAATCCATCAAACAGTCTTCCGAGATTGATTCAAGAACCTTTCAAATTATATAAGATAAAAGCATGAGGCAACTCCTTTCAAATCGTGTGATGCGCTCCCGAGGATAAACTGTTCACGATGACATTGAGGTTCGACGCTATCAGAGGTTGTGACCCAAATTATTTTGTGGGATATTCTGTACTATTAGAATTATTAGATAAATTTTACCAGGTGTGACTGGCATATTGACAATTCATTTTTTAGACAAGAAGTAATCTGTCCAGTAGGATGGAGTATAGATCGCCACTCATGTGGGGATTCCAACTTGAGGTTACTGCCATCACATAAGTACATCTGTAGAGAGACATTTCACACAAAAATGGCGATTTGATTCGTAGTTCTCATCTCAAATTTTAGTTATTCTAATTATAGAAAGGAACTTCTCATTCTTGATTCTACTACCCGCGAAGTAGTTCCTCTGAACTTTCAGAGATCGTGATCGCCCTTAGGCACATGTTAAGGAGGTTCATTTAGGTACTATCATTGACGAACCAATATTGTTATGCGAGAAATATATTGACTCTGAAGCTCCGAAACAAAATAATGGCTTCAAGATGGTAGAAATTACGATATTTAGTGATGTTTTGGTTGCTAAAAAATGTGCAAGACCCGCTGATATAGCTCAACTTCCGGTCCCGCGACTTGCGTAGTCTTTTTCGAGGCCCATGAGAAATACACGGGGCATCAACTTCATTCTCAACTTATCTTTTTCGTATGTTCGGCAAAATGCATCTTACGAAACGTCATTAGAAAGGTCGCGATAGCTATTTTTCTGGAGCTCATAGACAATTTTCTAATTTGCAGAAAAACTAATCAACGGAACGTAAAAAAGGGTAATAGTTGTTGTTCACTTTCTGGGCTACGCGAGCGTCAATATACGATCATATCGGAAAACGCACAGTCATCCGAGAGGACGACTCTGGAATGGATTCAGGAATTTCCATCTCAATGCCATACATTCATGCCGCCCATGTAAAGGATTCGAATTTCCATGAAAGCTTTGACCTCAAATGAAACAATATCTCTGAATGATATATGCAAGTGTAAATTCATTGCAAGGTCTTACATATGGATGGGGGCGAACAGCACTCATATTCCTGCGAACATATTGGTCAACTTTAGATTGTATTCCACTTATTTCATTCAAATTATGGAGACTTGATTGCCCCTTATTTTTACCACTCCGGGACAAAAGTATGTGCTTCTCTCCCGCTCCGACGAGCGGGACCCACGTGCACTTTTTCTCCGTCGTAGTGAAAAGTATATACGCTTCTAGGAAGTGAAGAGGATCACCCTCTTTCGGGTTGTTATCGCTCTCGGCTTCCCTTCGAGCGATAATATTCACCCGGGAGGTACTACCTCTTTTCACTCCCTTGGTGCGTAATCTACTATGTTTTATCCTTGGTGGTAACTGATAGGAATAATCCCCTTTTCAAAGACTCAAACATTTTGCTGGAGCTCGAAATAGAAAATTGCCCAGGTTGTATGCGTGCAGTGGATTCAAGGATATGGGAGGTTCATGGAGCCAAAATTGTGAGCCTAAACAGGTTCATTTCCTTGGATGGGAGGAAAGAAATTCCTCGCTTGGAATAGTTGACCGAGCTCGATTGACAGAACTCACTCTTCAGTATTTCAATGTCTACTTGTTCAAGTGGAAGTGATCCAGACCGAATTATGATGCAATTGGCGAACAAATAATGACAAACAAGCATCGAAATTGCGCGAATGGAAATTGCGAAATTCTGCGAATGTTACCGTGGAAAACCAACTCGCCCATGTGTGTCTTTAATCACAATTACGGCCCGATATCACCAAAATTTCAGTTGGGCACTGTAAAATCGTTTCATGTCTACAATGAGGTTTGCCTCGTGTAAAATTGCCCCAATCTATTCTGGTGAGGGACAATGTATAACGTTATAAGAACTTCCAGAATGATTATTGAAAATTTTCGTAAGCCTAGTTGTCTTTTTTACAATCCATTTGCCCGTATGAAGGGACAGTGAAATCTGCTGTCTCCCGATTCACAATCTATGACTGATATTTTGAGATTCAAAAGGGCGATAAGATCATGTACTCTGAAATATTATTCTAATGGAGTATAATGGGCCAAAATTTTTTTCTGGATAAAATTTGTCATGACGATTTTATTTGCATTTTGATATTTACTATTTCGGATGCGAAGCTTTTTATTTGCGACTAACACTAACTTATTGAGAATGATGATCTCGTCGCCACATATAAGCCCGTATACTTTCAAATGAATAAATAAATCAATAAATAGATTGGTTTCGAATAAATCCCCGCTCATCTTGAACTCACTTCAGGCGAGTTTACGGTAACGTAATGATAGGCATGCGTTTTTTTATAGGGAAAATTTCTTTCATTAACAAAATTACAAGATTTGGGTCCTATGAAATTTCAAAGAAAGCGGGTGAACTCGTCAACAAGGATCCTGATGATTTAGATGAGAACAACAAATTGGGTGTCAACTTTGGCTGCTCGCTTGACTTCGGAGAAAGTTTTTCGGCTATCAGACGAGGGTCTGTCGAAGTTACTATTAAGGTATTGATTTACTGATAGATCGATTTTCTGGGTGTAAATTCTGGCGAGCTCACCTCTGACACACAAATGTCCCCGTCATGCTGATCCTAGGCTACTTCAAAATCTCAACAAGTTTTGATTGGGCATGATCAATCCCTATGCAAAAAACTGCCGATGATACGAGTGTTTCCAGAAAATGAAATCTGCTGTGGCCCAGAAATTATAGTTGTATTATACAGTCATTTCCTAGCCTTTCAGTCTGTTCAGTTTCAAATTTCATGTGTGTTTCTCATCCAATTGGTTTCATCACGTTTTTTAGTGGGCTCGAAATTTTTTCCGCCCCTGCTGTACGTATTTGTTAATCAATTAAAAAAAAAAAGAACCGAGAGGAATTGGATGAGTCGATCCATGGGGTGGGGAGTTCGTCGAAACACTGCAGAAATGTATTCTCCCGCCCGCGGAATCAAACTTCGTCTGCTGGCATATCGACCAATTGGCGATGCCGCGGCCGGTGTCTAGACGGGCCAATCGCACTGCTGCAAAAACGGAATTCCGCGACCGGCGCATGTAAAGTATATGATGCAGTTTTCACTGCAGTTCACTGTTTGTTGATCGACAAGTTCATTGACCCCGAATCACAGTCGTATAAACTAAAAGTTTGCTGAAAGTACGGAGGATACTGGATAACGTCCTCCCCGTGAACGTGAGTTTCCAACGTAAATTGATCTAATTACTCTCCCAGATTATTATTTATCGAGATGTGTGGATCAAACGCGTATGAGTATTAATTTTGGAAGTCTGAGATTGGAGTCCAAGCAGTTCAAGTTCTGATCTTTGATGCTCCTTTGATAGTGGCAGTAGAATGTCTGCACACCCTGAGAGCAAGGAGATTCTCCTGCTCAAGGCCGTAAGGAATTTTGACACAGATGATATACTGCGGCATCTCAGAAATGGCGCAGACATCAACAGTGATGATAATGAGGAACGCATCACTCCATTACAAGTGAGTTTGTCCCTCAACATTCTATCATTCCCTAGAGTGAATTAAGTTTTTGCGCAGGGTAAGGTTCCTCATTCACCAATTTTCCATTTGGTTGAGGTTTGGTCGTATCTCATTGATTTCCAGGAGTAAGTCAAATCATTATAGTGGCATGACTTGAATAGTTTAATCAAAAACCTTGACTATTGGGGATTCCCACAGTTCTGTGAGTAATTTTCATCACCCTAACATTGTTGTGACTACTCCAAGTGACATCGCTCAATGTTTGCATTTTGGAACTAAAACTTGCATATTACAAATCTTGGATAGCTGGACTCTCATATGCATAATCTCTAAGATGAGGTATTCAGTCACCAAACATTGGCAACTTTCAAAACTGTATTTTTTCATTTAATAGAACTCAGTGTTATGAAGACCACATCATGATTTGACATCAATATTTGCATAGTAGTGTTGGTCAAGACTTGTAAGACAAAATTTTATGTTGAAATCAAAAAAATATGCTGTATTAGTATCATTTCTTTTTGTAAATAATTATTGATTCTTGAATTGAATAAGTATCTTTCAGCATCCAACAAGCATTACAATACATGCATTCAATGCTAATCACTTCATTTCAAAAAGCAAAAGTCTTGATAGTTACAATCCTGTGATTCCAGAACTTCAATTAGTTGATGAGTGAATACCCAACAACTTTTTGCCTGAATTTTTGCCTGAAACTGGAGAGACCTACACCATTCTGTAGAAAGTTCAATATAATTCTGAGTCGAATTCTGAATTTTGCAGATGAATTGCACTGGCTTGGCCCAGATTTTTGTTTATTACTTATATAATATGTTGAATGATTCCCCTTTCAACTTGCAGGCTGCAGTAGAGACTTCATTTAGAGAGATGATTGAAACACTTCTGGACCATGGAGCTGATGCAAAAGTATTAGATGGCAATGGTAGGAGTCTTCTATACACATGGTCAGAGACAGCCTTTATGGGTGAATCAAAAGAGTGGACCTATAGTGAGATCTTGGATTTACTACTCTCTCATGGAGCTAGAGTGACTGAAAAAGATTTGGAGTCAGAAAAATTCAACCCGTTAGCTTCTATTCTTCAATATGGTGATGTAAACGCTGCAAAATTAGTACTGGAAGATCTGAAAAAGTACAAAAACTCTGTGCACAACATACTCCACTATGCAGCTTCCAACTCAAGCTGCCCGGAAACTCTTGAATTTCTACTCAAGTCCAATCAGTTTGATATTAACGAGACAAACTGCAGTGGTTCCACAGCTTTGCATGTAGCAGCAGATTGGGATCACCCAGAAGCTCTTACTCTACTACTGGAGCATGGTGCCGATCCTAATGTTAAAAACAACGATGGTGAGTCCCCGCTGCTGATTACAATTCGAGATGGACGCCCCTGGAGTACGGAATTACTCCTATCATATGGGGCTGATCTTAACATCAAGTCTGCTGATAATGAGACTCTCTTGGAATTTGCCGAACAACGAGACACTCTACCCCTCAACCACTGCCAATGTATCATCAAACAGATCGCCTTATTAGAGAGCCAAGGTCAGAACATCGATCCTGAATATTACTCTCAGATTCAGAGATCACCGCGCTTCCAGAAGTATTTTCACAGTTGTAAGAAAGAGATTGAACTCACTCAAAATTCAGTTATTGACGAATCGATTACATACTACACAATTCTCACGGATCAAAATACTGATTTGTACGTTAAAAACAAAAAAGTACTTGACTCTCTCGAATCAAAAAGTTTTATTGACAATTTCCGCATCTATGGTCAAATTATATGCATGCATTACATTAAAGTTAGGCCTGATCGAAAGGAACTCTACCATTTGTTTGCAGATAAACATATTGAAATGCTTCTATAAGGGAGCAAACCAATTATGTAACGTATCGTAGTTTTGTAACATTGTATTAATTATTTTTTAATTCGTAATTGTTTGTTGAAATGAGCTTAAAGACTAGAGTTGACTCTAATTGTGATAATTCGACCGTATCGTTATATCTACTCGCGTAAACAATATTTACATCTTCCTAATACTTATCACCAGTAGCCGTTCCTGTTGACTAGATGAAACCTTTACAACAAGTTGATTTAGTTTGTTAAAATGAATGCAACAGCAGTTCTTCCA
Organism: Eretmocerus eremicus; assembly: GCA_030522705.1. NCBI lineage: Eukaryota > Metazoa > Arthropoda > Insecta > Hymenoptera > Aphelinidae > Eretmocerus > Eretmocerus eremicus. The sequence goes on along the minus strand of JAPYYZ010013721.1, from coordinate 4,971 downwards.
CTCGAATTGTCTCATTACTTTTCTATAAATTGAGTTTTTCCTGACAAGTATCATGTCGAATGTTATTAAAATAAACTTTGCCACAGAATTCGTTTGTGGTTTCAAGTTGGTATCAATATAAAAATTATCACTAGCATACGAAAGCTTACTTGTCTATTGTTTTAAATCGACCGGAAAAAAATTACTAACAGTGCTTTAAATTTTCATCCCAGTCAATCACCGTGTTATGCGCCTCAAGGAAATCCCAACAAACTCTCCAACTCTCGAATCTTTCCTACTGCATTGATGGAATGTGAATCTTTCCGTCAAAAGTAATTTGTGAGGATATGAGAAGCGTACAGGAATATCACCACCGCTCTCTTTGTGTGGTGCAATCATAGATGAAAGAAATCATGTAAATTACAAAAATCAAAATGAATTCAAAAATTGACTCCGAAATGATATGACATTTCATTTTTATATTTGAAAATCCCAACGACTATCTGTTTGAAACTGGTCTGACACCCTAATTGGCACAAAGGCGCATCGAATATCAATAATAGGACTGAACCGCATACATTACAGACAATCAAAATTCAATTTCGTATAAAGAGCTAGAAAACTCAAGTTTTGGGTGTGCTGGAGTAATTTGACGTTGACGCATACAATTAAAATACAACATACTTATAGCATATTATGATGTGAAGAGGGTCAGAAAATTGGAAGGATAATCCCTTCAAGAAGAATGAGCACAACTCATGGTATACGATACCGGCTTATGGGCGCAGTTAAGGTTCGCCCTTTTCCATTAGAGAGTTAGAGCTATTCTCATACAATATTTCCAATGATTTTCATCGCCGTCAATCATTCGACATGATCTGAGCTTGTACTCATTGCCAGGACCGTGACTTGGCGAATCGGTACCACCACTCCGGATAAACGTGCGTAAAGCAGTACAACCGTGTGTAAAGCAGTTGCTTTTAGCACACTTTGTGGAAAGGACTGATTTACGCACAGTTTTCGTGCTGTACACACCAACTTTACGCACTAGTATTATAAAAAACTATTTTTTCATCGACTGTAAGGAAAAGAAAATCGGATAAGTGTGCGGAAATGGCTCTTTCCCGTACAGTCGATCAAATACGCTTCTTAAAGAGATTAGCAGTACGGTTTCTCAAAACGATTCCTAATACCAAATTTTAGGGATCTCCTTCTTTAGATTATCATTATTGGTATTCCATTCATTCATCTTGAACCACATTGAAATAGAGATCAAGAATAATTTTTCCAAAACTCTGGATGTCAAAGAGTCGAATTCGGTGAAATTTATAAAAATCACAAATTTCTAATCTTTTCAAACGTTTTCTAATTTCTTCAAAGGAACCGGAGGGTTGTAGGATTTTTCCAGAAAAGTTTTACTTTTGGGAGATATGAATGAGTTATGAGTGATTTTTTCAGAATTTTGAAGGAAAATTTGGAGAAGTTAGAAGATTATAAATAATTCTCAAAATTCTAATTTTTTCAAAAAAAAATGAAGGGTGATAGAAATTTCTAAAAAATCCCATTGGATTGAGGAGATAAAAAAGGGGTTGGAAGTAATTTTTTCAGATTTTTAAAGGAAGATGTGAAGAAGGAAGAAAATTTAAAGGAAAAATGTCGATTTTATGGATTTTTCAGTCATGAAATGGTTAGCGCCAAGGTGATTGATGCGCCCAATTTCGCCGCTGTACTCAAATTTGCCCCTACCATAGTCTTGGGAATGCGCGCTCATACGCCTTTATGCGCTTCATCTTAATGTTCGCCATGTTGAAGTATAAGAAATGAAGTGAGTCGGATCGATCCAGAATCACATTTACGTTTGCGGGAGCCTAGAAGACAGACTCTTGAAATAATCTAATTGCTTTGCCTTCGTTTTCAAACTTCGTAGAACCCGCGCCGAAAAATTGTAAGATTCGCTCAACCTCATCAAATGGCCATCATATGATTTGTCATCTCAATACTTTGAAAATCCTCGTTTTAGAGTTGGAAAATTCAGTTTTGGTTCCATTCCATGAGCGAAAAACAAAGTCAAGTTGATTTGAGAGGAGAAAGTATTTCGCTTCCTCTCGTAAATATCATATGAACGAGAGCGTTGCGATAAATCAAGTACAATTTCGACAGATAGTTTATAACCATACCGTCAAATTGGGCTTTATCGAAAGTCATTTTTAAGTTGATAGTCTATTTCGAACAACGAGAGTCAGATTTGACCCACAAAATAGAGACATTATGCACCGATAGGAGGTTTGGCTGTTTTGGGGCACGGGAATGAATTTCACCACGAGTTATACCAAAAAGGAATCACATTTTCCTACGTGAAATCGTGATCATTGAGCTCCCAGGCACTTGCAGATTTGACGTACTGTAGCGCATACCAGCCCTCTTTTACTTCACTACGACACATCCGAGGTCCCACCGATGGGATCATGATATTCATCTCACGCCACTGTCGCAACTCTGAGTGTATCATTAAGGATGGCAAAATTACGGGGACCCCCTCTCACAGCTTGACAAGAAATCACTTTGTCAGGCATGAGTTCACTTCAAATCAAAGAAAGCATCGAATCTTGACTTACTCTGTACGTTTCAAGTCAGGCTTTGACTAAAATTGTAAGCAAAACACACTCAAGGTGGCTCCCTTCCTAAAAAAATGACTCATTTCTAATGAGTCTGGAATTTGAGACATACTATTAACGGTCCATTCCGGAAAAAGACTCACTAGAAAACATCCATTTGTAAATGACTTATCAGACACAACTCGGTAAATGACTTATCAGACACAACTCGGTCCCGTGAGCCATAGACCATAAGCAGGATAAGTTTCTCGTTCAAAAATTCCAATTTCTGGCAGTAATGTCTAACGAACAATGATATCAGTGTCACGATGGATCCACCATAGAGGAAAGCGTGGTGATATATTGACCACAGCTCCTAAAACGAAATCAATTTTACGCATACTCCGCCCATAGTTCGAGTCTTTTGGGTCACTCGAAGAGAAGTGAAGAATGTAAATGGCGCTAGAAAGTTAGAATGGATTTAAATAATTTTGAAAGGATGATCGAATGAATGTATTTTTACTGCGATTTTCTTACCTCTGAGTCTAGCCCAGTGTTTAACCCGCTCACTTTCGACCCTACTTCCGGGTCTTGAAAAATTATCCCGAGTTGAAGAACATGCGTAACTAGTGTAAGAAGTATGAAAAATGGCAAAATTCTAAGCTCGAAAAATTTTCAGTTTTTATTTTTTTTCTCAAAAACCAAACATTATTTGGAAGCAATTCTCAGGGCAATATATTTCTCTTATGTCTAGAATATTTTCTGAATTTTTCCAGATTTTTATGACACATATAACAAATGTTATCACGAAATATTGGAAAACATGCTTGTCCACATATGTGGACATGGGAAGTCAGCGGGTTAAGACGGGATCGCCGATATAGCCCCATTCCACGCTTTTTTCATGAGATTGTCATAAGCTGACTCTAATCTGATCGGTTCTAACCTTCGATTACTCAGAAGTATTGTCTTTTCATGCAAGTCTTAGATGTTGCAGTAGCGATATACATATTGCAGTCTTGGGAGCTATTTTTTATATTTTTGGATTTACAGGACATCGCATGAGCTGTCAAAAAATGTAGGATTCGGGCAGCTCAAGAAGATGCGTCTGTGTTAGCAATAAATTGACAATCTCGTGAAAAACACGAAGCTCTTGGTGAAAAAAGATGTCTTGATGGTCTAGTATTACCCCACTTTCCCCTTTATATTATCACGGACTCGGGTCTACAAGGGTAAAGCTACAATTTCTATCTATTATATCTTTGGATAGGAGGTTTATTTTTTATTTTTGGATACCGAAGTCTTCCGCCATCCTAATTTTGGAATGGTCACCACGATCATCCTCATTCAGAACTACGAGTTTGGTATTTAAATCAATGCTTATCATGCTATCCAAATCTGTTTGCGCTCACTCATTTCCGCGAACCAAGCCAACATGTCGCCCTTAAGAGCGTATACAAATTTCAAGGGACCGAAATTTTGTTTGTGTAAAACAGAGAATTTGTGTTATGTGGATTCATCTTGACTAGGACTTACTGTATTGAGGTCCATGAAAGTTGGGCTTGCTACAAGCTCTGGTGGACCTTCGTTACCACATGCCCCTTAGCTGTTTTTCAATATGAAAAAACACGAAATTTAGAGGTTTGGCTCGCCTTTAAAGGAATGAGCAGCTCCGATTTTGGTCTGCAGCATTTTGTTCAGTTTGACTGGTAGAGAAAAGCCTTGTGCGATGATTTGTTCAGAACTTTTGTTGGATAATATCGGTCTTTTTGTCCACTACAAGTGTCCCTCTATATTCGCGGTTTTGGTTATTCACAATTTGTCAATTGCGGCACTCCCTTCTCATTCGCGGCCCTCGGTTTTGCTCATTCGCAATTATGATTCCGGGAAGACGACCGTTCCCACTTCCAATCACTCTGATTTTTCAATTTAATGCTGATTATCGCTCGCATATTACACAGAAGCGCAGTTTTCTTAGTTCCCCCTTGATTGAAAGATCTGAGATCTCGCTAATTTTAGTAAATTGATAGATGATTGTGATGAGCAATAAAAATAAAGGAACTAATTTCCAAGATTGACATCACACCAGGCTCTTTGTACGTGATCATTTACATGACTAATCTTTATACTGTCGTATTTTTTAAGACAATTCACAAGAGAAATTTGGAAGTTACACAAGACGATGGCTTCAAACCAAAAGAAACTTCCAGAGAAAAGTGGTAAGAGGAAGAAAGAAGGGATGACAATTGGCGAGAAGCGAAGTATTGCCACGCGAAATTTATCGAATACGACCCCATAGTCACACTGTAAAAAGAAATTCTTAAAGTAAGACCGCGTTTGCACTGAATTTCAGTCGCGACGCGATTCAGCATAGAGCTATCTGAAAGTAAGTAAGCTT
>JAPYYZ010013717.1:0-11344 GCA_030522705.1 Eretmocerus eremicus | reverse complement strand
CAGGCCCTTATAATCTGTTATAAAGGTGTGACAGCAATACCAATTTGGCTGGAGCGGCAAATCACATGGCCGTACGACCCAAACTTTTTTCTCAGTGTTTATGGTAATCATTCCGGAGCTCGCTTTTTTGGCGATTCTGAACAAATGGTCGCTCATGATTGAGATAAATTGATTGTCAGAACGTCTGGACGTAGGTATAACATGTATAGAGTGGTGAAGAAAGCTGAATTCTGACGCAAGATGAACGCACTCAAACGCATCATAAGAAGCGAATAGAATTTTGTTCCGTTTACAAAGTTAAGAAATTATGGAAGAATATAGAAAAAAATTATACCGCCGTCTAATACTGCTCATGATCTATTTGTTTAGAAAACTTGACAAGATCCTGAGGAATTTAGGATGCTTGCATAGCATATTTTAACAAGACTGATTTGTCATTGTGATCAAAGATTTGGAAAAAATGACGCGCTTACTCTGGTTTTTCTCATCTCCTTTCGATTCCGGAAATCATACAGGAATTAGTTACAAATTACACTGAAGCCTACTTATCTTGGGCACATGCGCTTCAGCCCAATTTGGCCAACTCAGACAGGTGCCTACCGGGTAAATGAGGATCATATCGCTCGCATTTGAATCAATGTAATTTTTCCGATCCTCAGCGAGATCACAAGTTAGGCAGAGTGTCCATCAAACGAAGTTCCCAAAACACCACTTTTCACTGTTTTCTCTGAACGAAGACCTAGTTTGCTTGTGATGAGTAAGTCAACGCATAGATGTATGGCAGATCTCTGGTCAAAGAATGATTTTCTAAATATTGAGGACGATTCCTGGATGAAAAGTCTTGTGATTGAAGGATTAATTTCAATGGACCCTATCAAACTTCGGAAGTTTTTTCAAAGTAAGATAGTTTATAGATGGCAGCAGTTTGAGAAGTGATTGATTTGGCTAGCACATCGTCAACCGTATTGGTAACAAAAAGAAAACTGAGCGGCTACTTAGGCATAATTCGCTACCCAGGTCAATAACTACCGGTCTTTTAATTGGATACTACTTTTGCTAAATAGTAAATGGCTCCCCTCGGCCAACGCTCACTTGTGAAAAGCAGATTCCACATCTCAGATTTACCCAAAAACGGAATAAACTTGAAACATTGTACATACAGGTAAGGATGCGCTCGAGTGGCGCTTGTTCTGCATTCCGGGCGCATTCTGCTCTCATTTTCGGGCGTACCCTGCCAGAAAACCCGAGAACGTTGACTCGTATCTGCATCACGCAAGAATCCCGATAAATATCCCATGGCAGAAAAAAAGCGGGTCAGTCGTTCGCAATATCGTTTACCGGACCAAGGACGAGTTTTGTTTTCGATATACTCCTCCATACCCGAGCCCCTCCAATATGAAATACAAATTCGAGGATACTCGTGACCATTTACATATGCGAGAAGCACACAGCTGTCAGAGTCGGTGCAATTTGCCAATCGACAGCACACGCGATGCTCAATAATTCAAGCCGGGAGAATCCCATGCCCCAGTGAGAAAAAGAGAGAGAGAAAGAGAGAAAGAGTCGTGATGGTCTCTGGTTCTGGTCGTTGTCGGGTGTTTCGCCGAAAATTGCCCTCTCTCCGTACCACGGACTTCCCCCTCTACTTTTTCTCTTTCGAGGCCTCAAGGCCTTTTTTTATCGACCGCTTCGTCTTCCTTATCGTTTTACCGTTGCTGGGCGTCTCCTCGGCCCGCAGAGCCATCGCCCCTCGTATACTTCCTTTCCCTTCGTTAGCCGTAGCGGTTCCTCTCGCGTTCGACGTGCGCGTTTTGGAGACCTGTCGAATTCTCCGCTTGTGCAAAATAAGGGCGACCGCACGGAGATCGCTTATAAATATCGACACGGTCTTTGTTGCCGTATGAATTCGAGGTAGGTATTGCAGCGCGAGGATTATGATGATTATATCGGGACGATGAGGATACCGGTAGCCCCACGAGCGTGCTAAATTTTTACGAGATACGAGAATTAGGTACTTGTGGCTGAACGATATTGTCGAGGCATATTTTGGAATTTGTACGCAGTTTGATGAGGCTCCTTGTTTTCAGGGGAAAACTGGAATTTGTTCGGGTGTTTGTCGTAAACGGAACACTCTGAGAATCGAATTCGAGAGGAAGGCGTTTTGGATGGGAATAACGGCATATTAGCTTTCGATCGTTTGATGCAACGAAAGCATACAACAGGATCACTGGGTCAGATGTTTCTCCTTTCTTCGAAATGACGCAGGTCCAGCGAGATTGACCTTGAATACTGTGCGAATCCAATTTCACTAATGAGCTGCAAGTCTGTGGTTGTAGAGGTTGGATGTGGCCAATTTCAGGCTTGATTTGCCCGGGAACTTTTCCTGCTTGAAAAAATCCAATATCCGCGTGATTCATCCTCCATTCTGGTAGGACCCGAAAAATCCATGTCGAGGATTGCTAAAAAAGTGAAACACTGGAATCAGTGAGTCCTAAATCAACAAGACTGAGAGAGTTTACAGTGATGATAGATGGGCCAGTGTGGAAAGCTGAGATGAATATGTGTCTTTCTACATGACCATAGGCTTCGTAGATCTATAATCATATGTGAACATGGTTCATCTATTCTTACCCAGGTAACGTAGAAATGGGAAGAATTTTGCGATGTCATCTACAGACAACATCTGAGGTAAGGGGACTAAACTCAGATAACGATGAGGGGACCAGAATAATATATTCATCTTAATGCGCTAAGAAAATTAGAAGACCATGGTAGTCTCATTGTTCGATACTGGCGTTGATGTAAAAAACTCCGAAAAAATCTTGCGCGATGCTGGTTTGCGCCTATTATGATACTTTCACGGAATACTCAAGAACGAAAACTATGATATCCGAAATAGTTGTCCCTGCAGATCTGCTATGCACTCCTCCTATGTGATAAGTGTCATAATGATAAGCCATTCTCACAAATGTAGCGTTTCCTTTGAGAAAAAAGTACTCCTTCTCACGAAAGGATCTTTGTATATATAGAATGAGTGGAAGAGTCTTGGAAAAAACTCTTGTTGATATAAAATTAGAAAACGCAATGAGCGGATATTCTCATCACGCCACGTTCACCTATTATGACTCACTCAGAAATATTCCAGGATCGTTTGTATGTTGTTGTGAAGTTGAGACACTATTAACGCTGGAGTATGAAAAAAAAATTTAGAGGTCCATTCCACATTTTCGGGCATCAGTATGATTGCCACGATGCACCCATTTGCATAATCTTAACTTTTTGATATTTTGTTCCGAGCCAGCAGCGCGCCAGGCCACTTCAATCGCAATATTCTCCTTGCTGATCCTCTTGAAGAGCGTAAGAAAGTCCCTCGAAGTGTCGATTGATCAGATCACGTGTATATTAACTGTATCCAATCCAAGCTATCGTTACCTCCAAACCACTACGAGGATATTTTGATAAGAGAATTTGTCAACGTTCTTGTAGAGATTAAAATGACATGTTCCAACGTGTCCTCACCGCAAAAGATGAGAGAGGCTTGGTTTACACAGCACCAGAGGTATGAGCGACATATTAACTAATTTTGCTCATCGTCACTGTGATGAGCGGTACTTCGACCCGCGCTCCTCCACCGAATTAATCGATTGGACCGCTCCGGACCAGAACGGTATGATTACCTTCAAGCTTTTTTGAATCTCCATCAGTATTTTGAGCGCTACAAATCATTCATTGACGTAATGCGGTTGAAAATATTCTGAAAGATAATCACCAGTCTGAGAGGCGTCCAAAGTCTTGGTCTTTGAAAAAGTCGAAATGTCGTTCACAAAATATTGATGATTGACATATGCTAGGTGAAGGAGTGTGACGAACTTCACTCGATATTTGGATCACATCTTGTACACACATTGATCACCTTGATATGACCAATCATAAGCAATGTGAAGACACGATCTCCTACATGATATGATGTCTCAATAATTGAAAGAGACCTATCAGAAACAATAGGGAACTTAGGTAACCAAAGAATGTGGTGAGAACCTTTCTCCAGCATTCTGAATCAAGAAAAATACTTTGGAAGGTTTTGGAGAGTAGTTGCGAAAACCGTCTGGTATTGTTACAAAATTTATCAGCCGTAAATGAAGATTATTACAAAAGCAGCTGAATCTAAGTTTGTTGCATCCGAATCATTGCTACGACATCCAGTACAAAGTACCATCATCCGCTGAGAAAACCTGCATGTAGGAGTATTTGTGAGATTTGCGAGAAATCCTACTTGCGCAAGATTACTCACAAGATTCCCAGAAGGTCTTTTAGTAAATTACTTTCACACTTTACTGAGGAATATCTCAAAATACTTCCTCTGCATTCACAAAGATGTTCCCCGAACAGATTGTAATGGGCATGAACAAATGCAAGACAGCTGGCCATCGCACTGAAAATTGCCAGAAGAATCGTTTTTACTGTGAGAAGTATCTCCTCGACTAGGATATTTGCACGGATACACCACGATGTGACAGAGAGAATATGAAACGGAAAACTCTCAGAGATTTGTATTTTGTATTTATTTAATCCAGTAAATTTATAATGAAACGTAAATTCTATAGAGGTAAACAATGTCACCAGTACATAGGTCCGAACGCGCGCGCGCGCGCGTGTGTGTGTGTGTGTGTGTGTACTCAAAAGGAGGTAAAAAGAAAGATTAGTAATGGTGAGGCGTCTTGAATTCTCAGTATGAGGTGGGATATATGGATGATGCTGCGATAATGGATTGTCGAAGCAACATCGTGATCACAATACATATTCCTATCAGGATGATTGATTGATTGATTGTAGACTTTATTGAAAGCGGGGGGATATTTCCCCATTTGCTCATAGAGCATTGTACAAATGAGAGATTGGTTGATATTAGAATATAAATGTGGAGAGGTACATTGAGTTTCGGTGTTGGCTTGAATTTGGAAACAGTTGAATAACATTTCAAAATCACACACTTTAATAGGCTCAGTCGAGCATCGATGGACATTTGGCGTCGTCCGTGTGCGGGTGGCCGTCTCCATCTCAACCATGCTGATTCACGGGGGCTTGAGATGTTGGGAAAGGGAAAGTGCGGGGGGGATGGGTTCGAGATGCTCTCTTTTGGCACGCTCAAACCAATCTTGTTTGTCTCGAGTAGATAGGTGGATACGGAGGTTTTTTTAAAAAAGACTTACGGATGTATTTTCGAACTTGAGAGATGGTACCTCATTTAGAGTTCGAGCAGCTATGAGAGAGAAAGACTGGTTTAGAGCTCCCGTACGGGGCGCTCGGTACGTTAGGGAGGCTTTGTGGCGGCGCTCGGATTGACGCAACGTTTACTGATCACTTGCCAGTGAGAATCGAGGGCGCAAATACAGGGGGTAGCCGCTCTTAATGATCGTGAAGGCTAGAGAAGCCATGAGATACTGCGTTCGTCTCTCGATGTCGAGCCAGCCGAGTGCGAGTCTGTAGGGTGTTACGTGCGCGTTCCAAGGGATGTTTCCATAAACGAAGCTTACGCAGAGGTTTAGAAGCCTGTGAAGTTTGAGGGTTTGTGCTTTGCTCAGACCAGTTAATACGGTCAAGGAAAACTCTAACTGAGGTGACCATCCAACGAGAGTTAGTGATTGGTTTGTCGAATTATAATTGTGATGTAACAAAATATAATGATGTACGCATACATCTTCTTATACTTAATTATATTAATTGCTATTCTATTGATTACGTTCAGTTTTGCGTTGACGACGTTCAAAGAACCCTCGTAACATAACTCACGTATAGCAGTTGTCATGACGTGCAAGGCGGATTCGCAACAGTTTTCACCCTGCGCGTCCCAGATATTATGATGTACAATACTGTGCAACTAAAGGGAGCAGTACTAAAGACTGAGAACTACGTGCTTGACCATCATATACATACCAGCCAAAGTAGGTTGTTATTCAACATATTATAAATGCTCGACGTGATGAGTAAAGAGAGCATTAAATTCCATATTAGAACTATAAACTTCCTTCAATGATGGATAAAACTCACATATATAAAATCAAAAGAAAGGAAGATGCGATCGCAGGTATGCAAAGCGCTACAAAACATGAGATTACTCAGAGCATCTGGGCTCCTATTGAAGCAAAGTTAAGCGTAGCTGCGGTCCACGCACGCAGGCATTTTCTTGTGCCCGCATGTATGTGACTCTCAATTTTTCATCACTATTATTGAACTTCCCCCTCCAGTCCCTCGATAATTCCACATCAGTGTAGGGTGTCCCACGATTAGTATGGGTAAGCGTAACCCCTATTGATAGAATTCGGATTCCCCGCTTTTTTCACCACGATTTCTTACCTCATTCGTATCCCCGCGGAACGGCGGTTGTTCCCAGCTGCGAAAAGCCCTGGGCATCATTTAACGATTTGTCTGTTCAAGTTGAGCAAATTCGTAATTGCCAGTAATTGCGGTATGAGTGTCTATTCAGCCAAACTGTTCAATCTCATAAAACCAGGCGCATCCCTCCCTGTGTTACTTGAGCATGAGTGAGAGCTTACTCGTTACTCTGGGCACGAATGGGCACGCCAACGAGAGCCTGAGAACTTATTTAGTATACGTGATTGTCCATGAAATTGAGTTAGTCTACGCTTAGGCCGCTGACGGCGCGGCGCAACGACTCAATGTACGTCGAGATGTCGAAGCTACGGAGTATATCTCTTCGCTGCAAGGATTAGAGTAAGGGGGTAGTGGATCAGTATGCCAACTGGGAATCCTACGATATCTGTTGGCTGAGTTGTTTTATGTGAAAAATTCCAGATGTCAAACGGAGCAAAAATGGACGCCGTGGCGAAATCGCGGCTTGAGATCTGAAATTTTCTCTGTAAAATGTAACAAGTCAGCCTACAAATATCCTGAATCAAATTTCAGGTGTCAAATGTCAGTAGTCAAATTTCAAGGCTCAAGTTTCAGTTCGATTCTGAAACGAAATTTTTGTGGATTCTTCATACCATTCCGCGGGTAAGGCCGCGAAATGATTCAGCGCAAAAGCTGTTCATGGGTGTTTCGGCCACCGGAGAAAGTGTTCGTAATCAATTGTTTTAGAATAGGCTAGCAACGCGTTTTTAAGAAATTTCACTCGATCGATAGGACTTGTAGCGAAGGAATGTTTTTCCAAAATATCTATATGTTCATGATAGTACTTTGAATAGATCAAGTTGATTTAATTCGCGCTAGCTGCGTACGATCCTCTCCTAAAAATTGTTACTCAGTTCTCTTGTTATGAGAATGATCATTTGTGGAGATAAATCTGTGAATTCCATTCCTCGCAAACGGGTCCATTTGTTTACAGTCACTTTTTAACGAATATCAATTATTGAAGAAACTCTAGCCATAAACACGAATATATTTTATGATAAGGTCGACAAAACTGTTCAGGTGGCGCCAAAACTATCTCAATCAAGTCACGGTTTGAGATCAATACGACTGTGGATGCATTCTGATAAGGCACGCACTCGATACGATGAATCAAGACAAACACGATGCGCTTAAATTAATCTTTGTATATCTCTTCTCGAGTGACTACGCTGCTCCCAAATCAGTTGAGCCGGTACACTGGCCCACGGCTGACCTCTTCCTTGTCCACGTGTACACGACGATCAGTCGATCCAATTATTCGCGCTCGAGCCTGCGGAACCGCGATCATCACTGTCGCGCGATCATCACTGTGCATCGGTACAGCTTTGTGTATTTCTCAGAGCGAGTGACCATTGTACTAGGTGTGAGTAGAAGTTAACCCGTTCACTACAGAAATGCGCCTGGTATCAGAAATGAGTTTCCAAATGTCAAAATATGTTTCTGAGGTGGTAAAATGGCAAAAATCGGCAAAATTGAAATTTTGAAAAATTTTCGTTTTTTATTCTTCTTGTTTCCCCGATTTTATATTCATACCCCAATCGCGGACCAGAATGTTTCGTTTATTGACAGGAAATTTTCAGAATTTTCACAGATTTTCCAATGCATTCCAAAAAAGTTATCGCGAATTACCAAAAATCGATTTTGTCCCCTGGAGGGGACGAAATAGTGAACGGGTTTAATAAAGTGTTTGTCAAGGACGCGACGCTTCGTGCTTCATGGCACAACACGCTCCTAGCTCCTCATCATCGGATGCAGCGAACCCTCAAGGGAAGCACCTCAGCTCCCGAAAAATCTTGATCGCTAGGTGATTGAAACTCGAGTCGATTATACAACTTAGATAAAGGAAGCTCATTCAAAATTTATGAGTTATTAATCTATAAACTTGTGAATGTGGTAATTGATGCTCATGGCAAAATTGTCACGGTCGCAAAATTGCTGTGGTTTTTGCACGTGTTTCAAAATTTTGCCTCAAGAGTTGCCTCAAGGTAAGTCGCAAAATTCGGAGAGGTGAAACATTAAGTGCTCAAGGCATTGCACATTGTCGAACTCGAAAAGAAAAGTTGACTCAAAGTAAGACAAGGAAAAGTTCATATTCCAGATCTCGTCGGTGCACTTCAGATTAGTACGACCCTATCAAATTGCCAGCAATATCAACTACCCTATCAAATTCCACGATCCAACCTCCAGTAACTACTCTCCGAGCGTCTCGCGTTACTCCCGATGAATTGATACGATTCAACTTTTTCGCTCTAACCACGTAAACGAGCTACACAATCCACATAAAGCTCACACTCCAGAGCTTCGTAACAGAGCTCACTTACGCGCCACTTACTTACCAGAGTCACTCGCATCCATCCCCGCGAGGCAATATAACACACAGCAAATACGGTTCGCCTCACCTGGCGCGAGACTCGGCGACCGCCTGGAGCCCAATAATAATCTCTCGCTGCGGACTCGTCTTTTCATTAGCGAGCGCACACGAAGCTGCCGCGATACATCGGCAAACGAGGCTCTCCCTCATCCGCAAAAAGCTCTCGGCAATATCGGCAAAAAGCCACGGCATTTACACGGACCGGGCAGCCGCGGAGGCATAAAGCTCGCGCCGAGGCTCTCCTACGTGACTAACGCACTGCTCGATCGAAAGAGTCTCTTCTCTACCGCGAGGGCTGCAAAAAGTCGCGACACGCGTGTATAGAAGGCCGCCGCCGCCGCCGGTCGAAGGGCGACCATAAATCTCCATTGCGCCACGCAAGAAAATCCACGCGTCCTTTCCTCATTCTGTCGCTGTGCGGCCAAGCTCGGAAACAAAAGGGCACGTAATGGGTAAGAAGAAAGAGTCGTACAAGAGCGGCGTGAAAAAATGACGCGCACAAGAGGGAGAGTATAAATCAGCGCGTCGCGATTATTGGGGGTGACGCGATATGTAGATGTAGGCGCCTGGGTATCTCCATCGGGTGGTATTACGCCTCTCAACCATTTTGCACGGGATGATCCTGATTTAGGGCTCTCTCTCTTTTCGTTCTCTTACGTCGGAAATGCCGGCGCTGACGCGAGTAGAGCCGGGAACCTGGACTCATCGCGGGATTCGCGGTAATCATTTGAATTCGCGCCGCTGCGGAGTCCGGTTGCTCCCGAGGAAGAAAGATAAAGGGAGAGAGAGAGGAGGAGAGGCAGAAAGTACACCGCGAAGCTCGAGGGGCTTTGGCCTGAGGGTATATAGCCCCGCGCGCATTTTCCCTAATGAACACGACGCAGTGGCTCTCTCTCGACTTCTCTGGCGATTCTATTTTTCAACGGCGAGTCGACTCGGGACTACTACTCCAGGCACTCTTTCGATTTATAGGCGTGTTTCAGTTTATACGCCTGCCGTGGTGGATTGCGCGTGGGGGAAAACGGGTTGGCGTATACTGGAATCGCAAAATTCTGCGCGAGTCGAGGAAAACAATTGCGCGCGAGCTCGAGATTCTTTGGCAGATAAATTGGCTTGCCGAGTCCAGTTGGCGTGATTAAGCTCGCTGCCGCTGTATAGGTGGGATCTGGGAACCGAAGCGAGACGATCGGGCTCGAGTATACACTAATGGCAGGAGCAGAGTTAGATGCACTCAACGGGATATCGAAATTTTGAATTCCTTCTTTGGATTTTAAAGATATCGCGAGGATCAAAAGCAACGTCGCACAGGGTGAGAGCATTTTTACGACCATCGCGTAGTTAACCATTTAATCAAAAGGATCGGGTCGAATCCTCTAGAGACGCCGTTTTTTGGTAACGCCTGTAGTTTGAGAGTCTAAAGGCCCCGAAACCAATTTTTCAAGCTATTTATTAGTTCTAACACTGCACGATACACCATATTTTCCAGCTCTTGCATCGATCTAACATTATTCATGACCTCACTTCGCTGCTCAGGCGGATCCTCAACTCTCGATAGAAATTCTTACTTGAGGAGTTCCTCAGAGTTCTGGTTCGAATAATGAAGTCAATTTCTGCATGAATCTTCGAAGGGACCTCGCAGAACAGGGAGGGCAGGGGATGATTCTGCGACTGTTACTCTACGAATTCAGTCCTCATTCGTCTCTATAGCTAGACTAGCTAAGAGTAATCTCACTAGTGCAAAGAGTAATTATTGAGCCTATTAGGTTGCTCAAAGATCTGAAAATGATCCGCGTTTCAAGGAATACTTTTTGGTGTGCACGCTTTTTCTATGAAAAGTCCATTGGCAATACACCCCGTGGGAGATTCATCAATTGCGAATGGATAGCAAGATAAGCCCTATTCTGTCTACCTCGCAATGTTCCCTCGGTGTTTCTTGGAAAAACTGACTTAATCGTTCGAAAGAGAGCCCCGAAAAACTCCTCAAGTCAGTACTCCCAGCATGAATCACTGATCTCTTCGAGCAGAACTAAGGACGTGGACAATGTCGACATTTCGATTTAGGGTCTGATAAATGGTGCACCTTGGAGCGTCCGAATCAAGAGCTAGGGTTGAGAAATGGGTTTCAAGGACTCCAGGTCACAAACGATGAGCTGTTACCTGAGGATTACGCCTCTTGAGAACTCGATCCGACTTGATTCAGAGTGATCTTTGAGCTTTTATTAAGTATGACCCATTGTGCAGCGGTTCAAAAAAACCCTGAATTCGGCGTTACTCTCCAGATCAGCGATATATAAAATATTCATCGGAAGATTTGATGATTCTACGAAGTTGGTAAATATGCAAATGAAGGAGGGATCCAACATCTCGACGGCTGGGTGAAACAAAATCCTATCTCCGTGAGCAGAGAAATATAACCTTATCTCGGTTACGGGTCAACAACATACTATCTTTTTCCCGCGTTCGATAACCTGCTATTTCGCACCCGAATTCAACAAAAGCCTAACTCCTAACCCAATTCTATAAGCTTCTATCTCAGACTCGCGAGCAAGAAGCTCCTATCTG
>JAPYYZ010013709.1:0-10416 GCA_030522705.1 Eretmocerus eremicus | reverse complement strand
TTTTATATGTACGAGGGTATTGCAAGATGAAATTTTATGTATATGTATGTTTTTTAGCTTGAGAAGGGCTATAAGAAAGGAAGCCGAAACGTCGCTTGTTTAGCGAATAAATACCAATTAGCGGGAAAAACCGATCGCGTCAGATGATATCATTCAATTGTGATCCTGCAATCGAGCCTCATTGTATTGATCTGATTGATTTCGTCTCACCTACAACAGATATTCTTTACTGTATATAGACAAGCAGTGCAGCTACCAGGCGATGATCTCTGGAGTGGCTCGAGTGTTCCAACTATATGAATTAGTTCGAAATCCGGAAGATATACACGAGTGAATTCGTGTGAGGAGTATGAAGTTCTTAGACGTCGCACTTTTCGGTAATATCGTGTGAGCAATTGTACCTTGAGTCACGTTCAATGACTTCAGTTTCATGACATTTCATGATTGGGACAACACAATTATCCAGAAATATAATAGTGAGTTACGAACCTGTTTCGTAGGAGTGATAAACAATTGTATGCTGTTTGATCACATGAGCTGAATCGATATTTCAGCTGAAGTATTGATTCACGAAGAAAACAATAGCTTCCAAAGGCGGTACTTCTGTCTCAAAGACATTTCTGAGGGTCATTGATCGGTTATAATGGAATTTTATGTGGTGATAAGTTTGGTTCGTAGTTAAAAGAGCACCTTTGCACCTATTTCGAGATGTTTTGTGACAAAGTTACGGAATATTGGAGGGGCATTGCTTCCGTCGACACCTATTCTGGATATTTCTCAAACAAATTCACTGCTTGTCATTCTGTTTTTTCGTGGACTCTTCCAACTCACTTACGATCAAGGGAAGGGATAGCAAAATCCATCTCCAGTGAGATTCGCATTTTGAATCAATCCAAAACCCCTGACGAGGAAGTGCCAAATTCGCAACAAAATCGTAAATGGAAGTTTGATCATCGCGCAATATCTAGCTAAGGCCTGGCAGAAATATCAGATTTATATTGTATGTAATGGTGACCATCATCTTTATGCCTGGTGTGAATCGGGGATGAGGACTTTGGAGTGGGACGGGTATCTCAGCCAGTGAATGCACAGGTTCATGTTATTTTCCCGAATACATTCAGTCATGAAGGCTTAATCACTAGATACACAAAGTCACTCGCGGTCAGTCCAATTAATCGGTGTGAGAATGAACTTTATGTCGCGCGTTGCGCGGGCGCACAGAATATTTGTGGTCAGGGCGAATCGACCGTTGTATTCCAATGCTATATATATTCATACATATTGCTCGAATTGAGAATTGATGGGCGCTCACTTTGCCCTTTTACACGAGTTCAGAGATTTTTTGTCAGTAAGCGAGATGAAATTGTATAATTCCTCATGCTATATCGCACCATCATGGTATTTATGTTCCTTCATTTTAATCGAAAAAAATATTTCGGACGGTCGTTACATTTTGTTTCATGAATGAAACCTTGTTTCTCCCAAGACTTCACAATTGAGTGATTGGGTGCAAGAACGGGATAACTCGAAAAATGCCGTTCTTGGGAAAATGAGCAAAACGTGGGAAATGATGGAGAATGATTGTATGGACAAGATAAGAATATAAGGCCTTACTGTCTGCGATTACAAATATAGGAAAATATCTGCGTGAACACGTCACATCCCTGCTTCGAAATGATTGTTCCGTATCGAACAAGTGTGCGAATGCATGGGGAAGCCGTACCGAATTCGAACGATACACCTCAAGTTGTCCCGTTTTTGCTGAGATCGACTCAGGTTTGATAAGAAGTTATCATCTTGGGACTCTCGAAATTTGATAAGATGTGTAGATTGATGAGACCAGTTGTTTGAAACATCAAAAATGAAATCGATATACCTCGAGTTATACCGTTCTTGCACCCTACCATCCAATTGTTATCCGGCTGGATATGACGCAATGCTAACCCAGATTTTGGATGATTTTGCTCTATCGTAATTTTGAGGATGAGTTGCTCACTCTTCATGACTATGGAGTTGGCCTCGTCGATGTCTCTGTTGTGTAATCGAACTACTCGATCAAGTCTCGGAGGCTCTCTTCTGAGATCCTCTGGTTGTCATATCTATCACATAAGCATTCAGGTATCAAGTCCAAGGCCTCTATTGTCAGCTCATCAATCATAACGAAGCTTAGAGCTGGAGAAAATTATAGTTTGAGTTATCTCAAGAAAATAATTCTCAAAACTATTTATGTATATTCTTACTCTCAGAGACTGTTTCTTGAGTGGTCGAGGCAGCGGTTCCCTCCCTTGGCTGATTGAATACCTCTGAATTTCCAATCTCTCCCAAGTAAAGACATTCACTAGCGGCTTCCAGTCTCCCAAGTAAAGACATTCACTAGCGGCTTCCAGTTCAATTCGCATGAGCTGATTGGGTATGTCCAGTGGGTTCGGTTCTGTGGATTAATGCAATGGGTAGTTGAAATTCTCGAACTCTCTTAATACAATACGCCAACTAAATTACATACTTGCCGTTCCGAAACGATAATTTGAAGTGTACTCGAATGGGAATCGTGAGAGTGGTAGAAATGAGATATGGAAGATTTTCTAGTTTCCCTTCAGTTTCCGTGATCGAAATCTTCCATACTACAGAAATCTTTCTTTTTTTTTTCGTAGCTAAAATGATACCGAGGGTTCCCGACCAGAATGCCGCGATTTCAATTGAGAAAATATCGAATAATCGATTTTAATCCTCATGCTAATGATAATATACCCGAGTTTTGCATGTAATAAGGAAATTAAGGCATTCAGAGAGACGTATCTGGCCGGAAAAAAATTGAGTAATGCTCTTCTAAAGGGCTTTTAAGTGTACAGATACTGACTACCAGAACGCTCGAGAAATAAACCTACGTTACTCTGATGAGAACTGTCCGTATCTGAATATTCTCATAATTTTTCTGAATCATTGAATTTTCCTTGGAATTTTCAGCATACTTCGAGACTAACAGACAACAAGAGAAGAGTCGGGCCGTTCGGGTCGCTCTAACCAAATGCGCGTTCGGTCCGGACCGTTCAGCTCGGTCAGACCGCTCGGAGGGCTCCGATCTCGATAATCGAAAAAATCTTTTTTTTTTGAGGAAATCTTTTTTTTATTACGGTCCGATCAAATGGATTCGGTCGGAATAGCTAAAAGCGTGTTGCCAGAGATCACCAGAGACGGGAAAACACGTTGTGATGCACATCTTGCGTGGAACGAAGGGGCTGAATCTCGAGTAATATCTCTATGTGCATGTATCTTCGATGAATTATATGTTCTTGGCCTATTTGAGTTGATTCTAAGGATCATGAAGGGCCTGGAAGATACTGAACTTGGAATGAAGGGGCGGGAGTGCCAGGACCTTCCGAACTCACTATGTGATGTTGTGACTCGCTGAAAATCATTTCGAGTAGACCAAGAACAGCTGAATCATCGACAATGCATGGATGGAAAGTGATTATTCGAGATTTAGCCCCCACCTTCCACAAGTGATGTGCATCACAATGCGTTTCTTCCATCTCGGGTATTCTCTGGTATCGCACTTTTTACTGTTCTGGCCGAATGCACTTTGTCGGACCTTACTGAAAAAAATCTCCTTAAAAGCTATAGACACTGAATGCACTCTTCGATATACTGTGCGTGGAAGTCAACTTCACGCACGGGCCATCAACATTCTTTCCTGCACAATGTATCGAAGAATACTATTTATGCATATTTTCAAGTGAGTATGTACCTTTTTTCGTTACAAAAAACAATCTTCGAGAAAATTGAAATTTTTTGTTTACTTTTTCATGTTTGTTTTTGGAAAAAAATATTGGAATTGCCTAAGGTTGGGCACAATTGTTCCTCAAAATATTCTTTCCCTGTTTATATCACTTTGACCGGGTTCTTTGTTAATTTGTTGATAGACCAATGCGTAGTGATATAAACCACCAATTTCGTGCTGTTTCACAGAACTGTTCTATTTAACACTACCAAATGCTCAATTTTTTTCCAGATTTTTCCACTACCCTATTTTCTCCGTGTTAATTCACAGAATTTCGGAAATTGCTCTGTCCGAAACCGGCCTGAAGAACGCTCTAAAATTTTCTTGTGTTATTTGTGGTATCAAATTCTTGGTATATGTATATTTTCATCTATTTCCGTTATGACTTCGAGTTAAGTTCAAACTTCCAATTTTCACGAAAATCAATGGTGAGGCTTCAAAACTCAAAAATTGAATATCTTTGAAACGGATCGATTTCGGGTGAAACAAAAAAATACGTGTCTTATCATTTTGTTTCTGTAATCATATATCTCAGAGCGGAGCCGATTGAATCTTCAAATTTTTTTTGCTGCCTGATCTTAACTGGATTCAGCCTCATATCTTTCTCCAGGAGCAAGCTATCGCGATTTTAACTGGGAGGATCGAAAAAACACACCCGAGAACAGTGAACCTAGCAGTTTTCGATGTAGCTCTCAAGATCTATCAGACCGAAAACTTGATGCAAAAAAGAGGAACTGGTCGCTGTATCATGGGCATTAATGGGTTAAACTATTATCAGCAGTAAGGATATTGAATTTAGATCAATGTATACGATTACAGTGAACGTTCAGTCTTCCGTGAGAGTTAGATTGTTATGTTACTCTTGGTCAGTACACATACAAAATGTGATGGCTGAGGTAGATTGGCAGCATCGCTTACATGCAAGAATTTTCGATGAAGTAAACTCCAAGTAGAGATCTTCGCAATATAATCTTCATGCAAAAAGTTTCTAGATCAAACCATTTTTGCGAAAAAATCTCCGAACCAGATAATCTCCGGCCAATGAAATCATTACAGTATGACGAATGGATATTCATTTGAGAGGAGTCAATTACGAACATGCACGTTCCCAAATTCTACTACTTCGCCCGGGTATCATTTCATCTGGAGATTTTTTCGTCGGAGCTTTTACCTCGAAGCTCCTGTCGCCGGCTATGATTATTCGGAGATCCTCCCATGTCACGTTACAACTCCACACACCCTCTTGTTTCTCAAAGATATTGCCGTGATTGCAGAGAACCGAGTTCTGAAGGAATCGGCCCCGCAATAGATTACGTTACCCTTTGTATCCAGAATTCTCGTCAATTTGCTGAATCTCACCTGTGATTCCTATTTCCACTTCGGGTTCTTGTACGACGTGGCTTTCTACTTGATAACTCAAGTAATCGCTTGCGTCATCTCCACAGTAGAAGTCTCTTATTGCACGCGTACAGGTTTCCTCTTGAGGTTCGTTTTGTCTGCACAACTCCATTTGTCGCTCAGAAATTCGTTGCTCATCGCTGTGAATCTTCTTGTGCTTGTTCACAGAAGATTTCCATTTAAAAGTCTCACCACAGAGCTCACAAGAAAAAGGACGTTCATCGATGTGAGACCTCATATGACTATGTAAATCTCCGAACCTCTTGAATTTCTTTTCACATAGAGTACAAGAGAAGGGACGTTGATCTCTGTGAGACTTGATGTGGTTATCTAAATCAGACTTCCTTTTGAAGCTCTTACTACAGGACGTACAAGAGAAGGCTCGTTTGTCACTGTGAGACTGCATATGACTATCCACGTACTTTTGCGTTCTGAAATTCTTCCCACATAATTCACAAGAAAAGGGGCGTTCCTTGCTGTGGGTTTCCACGTGACTTTTTAATTGGCTTCTCAATTTGAAACTCTTACTACAGAGCTCACAAGAAAAGGGGCGTTGATCGCTGTGACTCGTCATGTGTCTATGCAAGTGAGCTCTCGTTTTGGAACTCTTGCCACACAGCTGACAAGTGAGATCTTGATCGTTTCTATGGGACCGCACGTGCCTCTTCAACATCCATTTGCTGCGTAGGCTTTTTCCACAAACTGTACATGAAAGTTCCTGCCGAGGCGAGTATTTTACACGCCGCCTCTGTTTCTCGTTTCGGCTAATTGATTCTGCTGCGAAGACAATAGTAATTATCTACCGATTCGAAAGATGATGGAATGTGAGTTTTGACTCTTCTGATCTCGTCCACAATCACTCTTTTCGATGGACGGCATCTGAATTTTTTTCGACAGGCTCGAAAAATTAATAAGCTAAGGAAACAAAATGAACGGGAATGATGAAAAAAATCTCTGAGAATTGAAATGTCCTGACCTCTACCTGTGATTCGTGCGAAATACTTCCTTCTTCCATGAAAGTCAGATTGAAATACTTCAATTGATTCTATCTTTAGGGTGAAGGAGAATCTCTACCGATATTCGCCATGAATTGATTCCAAATGATACAAAACGACATTTAGAACGATAGCTTCAATCGTACCGACGTGTTGATTAGATGCTCAACTATGCAAAATCACTAATAATCCGTGGATGAATCTTTCCTAGCCCACGATAAGTTAACGAGTTAGCGCACACGAATACAATGTTTTGGTTTGCGCGCGCGAAGAATTCCCCGGTTAGCCCAAGCAAAGGGTTTCCAGGTGGTCTCGCTGGGAATTTTTTGCGCACGCGAAAATTTGTCCAGTTCGCGTGCGCAAAGAGTTTCCCAGCTCACGTGCGCGAAGATTCTTCCGGTTTATGTGGGCAAGGTAGTGGCAAGCGTCTGCGTGGCCAACTCTTCGCGGGCGTGAAAGCTCCCCTTCGCGTGCGCAAACTGAGCTTTCATCCTCTGGCATGTGGAGAAAGCTAGATTACGGTGCATTCTCGTGTACGAGAGTCCGGATGTGTAGACAGACTAATCACCGAGTTTCGCCGAGTTTGGAGATGTCATCGAGCAATATCCCCTCCATACCAGAGGAGCCTCCTTTAAAAGGGAGTTACAGTCACAGCAGTCAGCTGAACGCAGCTTTGACCAGTATCTTATCAGAGGTAGTTTGCACACGATTACGAGTCAGGAATTGTCTTGATAATGATAATTGATTTCATAATGATGATTGACGCAACTTTCCAGACCCCTGAAGCTCCCCACTCAAAAATGAAAATACTATATATGAAAATAGTGGTCCAGGACACTATGTTCATAAATGATCACCTTTAAATTATGAGGTCTCCATTTCTTATGTTCTAATAAATTCCCGCGAACCTCTCTCTGCCCCAAGTATCATCTACATGTCCAGATATGATGAGCTCTCACGCAAAAACGAGCCCAAAAATGTTTGACTCCCCCCAGACTCAAATCTGGTGTGTCAAAGTAGGAAAGTATAAAAAAATTCGAGAATAATAGAATGATTCTTTCATTGAAAATATAAAAACTACAGTAAACGGAAGAGAATTGCTCCGCAAACAATGAGGTACCAGAAATACTGTGGGATTAAAATTTTCAAAAATCCGCCATTCAAATGATAATGATTCACAGACGGCGACGAGTTCATAGAAGAAATATAAAATATTCAACTCATCAATAACGTGAGTTACCCAAACCGCTGTAATCTAGAGTAAAATCAAACCCCAAGTTCCAAGAGTTTTGAATCTATAATTCAACATATGAGAAATGACTCACGAATTGTCGACTCCCTGCCTTGAAATCAAACTTTTAAGGAGTTGGGATTCGAATAATTTTTAGAGAGATATACTTGTAGATCTGTTCGTTGAATCAATCAATTCTTGATTCGACAATATTTCAGCGATTTTTAGTCACACTCCTCGAGCCTTCTATGTTTCAATCAATTTTTACAAGTGTTGTAAGTTGTTGCGACTACGGAACTCCTGCCTTAATTTCTCATTGAAGGTCGATTGGGGGAGGTCGGGGGAGGTTGGGAAATCCAGCTCTATTATTATTGCACCCTGAACAAGATTACTCCGAAAGGATCCCGCTGATCACTTCGAAACATTCCTTCAAAAGGTTGCACTTTCTACCAACGCGCAAGAGGGATTGGAGCTTCTTCTTCAAAAGATCGTCTTATTCCATTCTGAATCAGTTTATAATCGATATCGGTAAGGTAGAGTTTTTACATGCCCACCAACTATGAGGACGTTTGATTGGAAAGATTCAAGTCTATGTCGGGGACCGACATGTGGATCTCTGTAATTTGGCAGTAATTCCGTAGTTCCATAACTACTCAAAAATTACTGCAAAGACAGCCTTGAAATTTTGGGAGTTTGAACTGCACGTGCCAAAGAATCGGCTGAGTATTCGAACCCATGTTAGTGAGGTATAATCGGGATTTTATATCACATCCAAAAGTCACGACCACCGAGGTCGGCCAATGTAATCCATTCTATTAGTTTCGCGGGGATCTCGACTCACGGGAAAACATCCAAACGATTCTTGGAAGTATTCCGGTCAATCTCTACCTATTGGAATTTGTCTCCGATAAAACTGGTGTTGCTGTTATGGAACTCGTAAACAATATTTGGTCGCTTTCGGACGCCATATTTGCCATTTGTTGTTGATTTACTCTGTCGATAACGCAGATGTTTTATGTTAGCAACATCCCTGTTGTTGGCACCCAAGTACTGTTCACATGATTATTATGCTGTATTCATTTGTAAGAATGAAGTTTTCAGTTCATAATTCAAGTAATGGACCGAGACCTGCATTTTGTGCAAGTACACGGTTCACTGTTCACATTCAAGTAATGGACCGAGACCTGCATTTTGTGCAAGTACACGGTTCACTGTTCACAAAAATAGTGCTGGAGATCCAGCAACAGGCCTGTTGCTAACATATTGTGACGTACACTCCAATCATGAATGGATGTGTACGTGTTAGAATATGTGAGACGCGTGATGTTCAAACTCGTGGCTGCGCGGCGCTCGGCATTGCACAATTTTGATCATGAACTCGATGTCCGGGACATTTTCCTTGGGTGCGTGGCGCACTATACCACTCAGCCTTCAACACAGCTTTTCCATCTAAAAAGGGAGAAATGCCGAGCGGCGCGCAGGAAAAAGCCACTTTAACACAGGCTCCCCATCTAAAAGTGAGAAAACACCGAGCGGCGCTCGGGATTTGGCTTCTCTAACACGGGATTTCTATGCTGAGTGCGGGCGCACGACGTCCACCTAATTTTGTGCGCATGATCGCTATACGCAAGCTCAAGGTATAAATATCGGGGAAATTCTATGAGCGGCTATCACTCTCTATCTTTTGTACTTGGTGTCTTGATGTTACTTACGCGCGCACTTGCTATCAATCTCGTGCCCGCGCCTAGCATCACGTTCACGTACTCTCAGCTAGCGATCACGAGTTTATGATACCCTGTATCGTCTATTTACTGTCGGTTCTCCAAGTTATAACGTATTGAATAAGAGTACTACACTGAAAAATTTGTGGTGCGGATTTGGTAGCGCAAAAGCGAGTTGCCACTCTGTACCACATGTGGTGTAGATATGCACAACAGTGGTTGAGATGTGGCGCACGCGTGCTGCGGAATGGCAACTCGGCTATCTCCGTGGTGCACATCTGCCGCACTGTTCTATCAGTTCCGTACCACAGCGTGGAGCGCCGCCGCACCACACGCTGTGGTGCAATTTGCGTTACACGTTGTGGTACAAGTCCGCACCACAAATTTTTTAAATTTATCATTTACTGCAAACACCGCCACTAATTCAAGATTCGAACCTACACCCCAAACCACATACTGCGCTCTTTTGCGCGCTCAAGTCCAACTTGTTACATTGGTGACAGGGGTTTTTGAATTGGCGGTGTGTCCATTCAGCAAAGTCCAAGGATCCCAAGGAACAAACCATAGCAGTACCTCCTACAGTCCAACGGAAGCTACGACCAACGGCCAAAAACCAGCATTTTTCCTGTACAAGAAGCTACCTGCCAGGATCACTCCTATCACATCAGGAGCGTGTATCCTGCTCAATTCAACCATTCGTCATCGTCCGCCTCCCATTCAAACAGAAGAAGAGGGTCAAATCCAACAGAAGCAGCTAGCGTGTCAATGATCATCAAAAAAGGAAAGATTAAGTGTTCTATTACATATTCAATTTTTAGGCTAGATTGGTATTGTTGTGCGAATTTTTGTGAGGACAAGGTCTGACAGTTGGATCGGGGTATGGTCAGTAAGAAATTTTTGAAAAGAGGCATTCGGAAAGAAATCAAAGAGATACGGAAATCATTGAATAGAATCAGTTTGGGGGAAGCAGGAATAATTAACAAGGTTGATAAAGCTTCATTTCTCATAAAAGAGCTAACGTCAGTAAATGAGAGGCTTCTACAAATAATAGAGGCTATGATCGAATGAATTACCCGTACTACTTGGTATAATGTCGAGTAATGAATACCGAGAGCAGGAGTTAAGTAGAATTATCGCGAGTATAAGAGAGATAGCTGATAGCCAAGCCAATAGCCTTAACGAAACCGAGGTAGAAATCCAAGACTTGAGAATTATTATAGATGAACAGGAGGAAATAAATACAGAGTGTTGCGCTCGGTCGGAAAGACAAGTCGTCGAGATTGGGAAATTTTC
>JAPYYZ010013689.1:0-10367 GCA_030522705.1 Eretmocerus eremicus | reverse complement strand
TATATATATATATATATATATATATACCTCTCTACATACGCAAAATAGGCCGGCTGTGCAGACACGTGCAGATTAAATGTTAGGATCATATGCGGGGGCAGGATAATATATGTTATAGATCATGAGAATGATAAGACCAGGAGCAGACTGGGCATTCTTGCAGCATTATTTCTAGGAGCATATATTCATCGTCAAATATGTGCTGACTGCTGTCCCTCGATGCAGTCGTGTGTGTGATAGTTAACCTCAATGAGTGGTCGCGAGAATCGTTTTAAATTCCAAGTGTGGAAAAGTGAATAGTCAAAGGGCAGCTCCACAATCTCAGCAGTATTAGCGTAGAATATGTGGACAGTTGCCAGACCTCATCAGTGAGCTCTGCACAATATTTTCATTAACAGAAGTCTCCACAAGTGTCGCTGGCAAGAGATGGCTATTCTGGAAATCTTCTCTTCCTAATTATTCTTCAGCGTGAGTTTTTGAGACTTTGATGATCAAAGATATCTGTGATGTTCTTGTGGCTTTCATATTTGAAGAGTATATCCCAAACTCATGTTAATTACTGATTGTGAAATAAGCAGTCTTGGAGAGAAAAGTGAGTGATGTGAAAGTGAAGATTACATCTGACCGATTATGAGCGAACCCTTCGTATCTAAGGTTGAAAACTGGTTCAGCAGTGATCGATTGTCCAAAGTTAATCAGGGAAGTACTATCACAATATCTGAGGGACTTCAATTGGCGCCTCTCGCACCTTTCTTACGTTAAAGAACCATGTAAGGAAAATACGTAGCAGAGGAATGCTCTTGTACAATATGAAATGACTATTCACTGAGACGGTTGTTTGTAACTTTCTTAGAGTATTGCTGCTCGACAATTGTGGGACAACACAAACTCTAGAGGGAGTTTGTGAATGCAATTGCTCAATCATTTCCAAATTTTCTCATATGACCCAAGTGGTTTTTTTAATGATCCGCTAATATGCACATTATCTCATGTATAGTCCCACTAAAGTCTTAGAAGGAATGTTTTGAGCTGTAGATCTTGAAAAACCATTACAGGATCTCGAGACTCGACTTTTCAGAGTTCATTCTGGCAAATTATCCAAATTGATTAGCTTCTCGATCCCCTCTGATAGGACTATATGTGGAACAATCTAATGTGTTGTGGAGCCTGTTCCAAGATTTCACTTGAAATATATCATATTTTAGTCAAATTGACATGTCATCAATGCAGGATCTTATCGAGAGAACTCATGTGCATGAGAATCACGAAAATTTACCTAATCCTTACTGCCCCCTTTAGTGTAAGCACATGCACATATAAAAGTACCTTACTCGAGTTGATGTCATCAACGCAGGATCTCAAGACAGTTCATGTGCATGAGAACCGCTAAAATACATTTGCTCCGTACTGTTTGCTTTGGTATAAACCTTCAAGATTTTCAATGGAATGATGAATTCGATCATATCTATCAGTATTCTTATTAGAATTGCTCTGATAGTGGTAAAAATCTTCATCTGGCCATGTTCAATTGAAAGAAATGCATGAAGATTGATTTTGATTTCATTAGAATCTTCTACACATGGAATTGAGTTTCCAAGGGTAGAAATAAAAAAACACACACTTGTACAGTCATCCTCAATTATAGCACATCTCATTTTTGAATTCAGTCTTTCTAACGGGGATCACGAACTCTGTTCCTTACGCATTACTCAAACGCACTCGTCTTTTTATGCTTTCCCGAAGATTATTTTGGACGTTTTGATTATGTCGCGAGCAACTAGAGGTAACGAAGAATACCATAAAAAA
This sequence comes from Eretmocerus eremicus, assembly GCA_030522705.1. Classification (NCBI taxonomy): domain Eukaryota; kingdom Metazoa; phylum Arthropoda; class Insecta; order Hymenoptera; family Aphelinidae; genus Eretmocerus; species Eretmocerus eremicus. The sequence goes on along the minus strand of JAPYYZ010013689.1, from coordinate 8,561 downwards.
TTTTCAGCCCGTTTTCATCCGATAGTTTCGGAGCATCGGCAAGTTACAAAGAAGTTGTGAATGTCAATCGCCGCGTCAGGCATTCCAAGCCGCGCTTGGTGGTTTCAGGCTGAGAGCCTTCACCCATGATTATAGCATAGCTATATCCCATATGCCCATATGCCCCCGCACCCCCCTCGCCCCATGAAGCAGTCAGACTATTACTGCGGGAGAGATGCGCGAGGAGACTTGGCGAAGCGCCGCTGGGGAAACAAATGAAGGGAAGCATCGCGTCGTAAGAAAAATCTGAAATCGCACGGCGAGGTCACGCAATGAGAAAATTTCAAACAAGCAGAACTAAGCAACGAAAGGATGGAGGGGTGTAAAACTTGGTATACAGGCGAGCCATAGGCATGTGATACCGATGCTACGAGTAAAAATTATGAGATTTATCGCGTAGGGGTATATCAAGCAGATCGAAAAGGTTATGTACACTAAACTAGCTGTATATGAGGACGTGCACGCCAGATTGAAATGGTTTCTGCACGACATTTTTTTTCGCCTCGCAAAGTTTTTTAATCGGTTAGATACATTGGAATGAGATTTTAGCAATTTTTATTGGGCCGAAAATTTTTTTTTTGCGTCGGCTAGGCGTGAATAATTGAATTTACTGGAAAACCCAAAAATCAAACTTTGCGTTAGTATTTTGCTCATAACTTTTTTCCTTCTCAACCGATTTCAATTTCCCAAGGAGCATCTGAAAGGTAATCAAAGAACCTATCATTCACGTGGTTTAAAAAAGTTCCTCGAGCCCCCGACATGGTCTCAGAGTCCAAAATACACGAAAATAATGTTTTGCAAGATAACTTTTTTGACCACCCTTCAAAAGACTGGAAGAAAATTTTTTTTTCAATTTGTCAGTTATTAATCTAACCACGAAAAAATTTTCAGCCGATTCCTGGGGGTTTGGAGCTCGTTGCATGCGTTTTAGTACGATTTGAAAGTCAGAAAATGGCAACACGCATTTTTCTCCCTCAAATCTTCCTAAAACAAACATATAACCTACTTGAATGTGTTTGTTGAGCCATTCTACATCGAAAACATGTTCTTTCAAAATTTCTTCGAGCCGAAAAAAGCGTTGAATACGCGATTAGATTTTCTAAAAATACTTTTCGATTCAGAAAATGAGTTCTACTGCGCATGCGCGTGCTTATGAAGCTCCAAGATGATTTTATCTAATAGTCAAAACAGTGACCTTCAAAATGAGCCAAACTGAAGTTGATTTGATGCAGTAGAACCGGAGATACAGCCGTTTCAAAATTTAAGAAAATCCACGGTACCAAAACCGTGAGCCCTGGGCGGGCTCGATGACCCTTCCAAGCTTCAAACGCGTGTATCTCCGGTTCTACTCAATCAATTCGAACTCTCAAAGAGGCATTTTGAAGATAATTGCACCAGCTATTGATTGAAACCAGTTTGATCACCAAAAACTTACGCGCATGCGCAGAAAAACTCATTTATAACGAATTATGACTATTGACAACTGTCATTTCATCTGTAAGACGCGACCATCTGTCGCATGCGCGTGAGTTTTCAGTATTGAAACTGGTTTCAATTCATAGCTGGTGCAATCATCTTCAAAATGCCTCGTTGCGAGTGCGAATTGATTGAGTAAAACCGGAGATACACGCGTTTGAAGCTTGGAAGGGTCGTCGAGCCCGCCCAGGGCTCACGGTTTTGGTACCTTGAATTTTCTTAAATTCTGAAACGGCTGTATCTCCGCTTCTACTGCATCAAATCAACTCCAGTTTGACTTATTTCGACAGTAATTCTATCAGCTATCAGATTAAACTATTTTTGGAGCTCTACAAGCACGCGCATGCGCAGTAGAACTAATTTTCTGAATCGAAAAGTGCTTTTGGAAAAATTAATCGCGTATTTAACTCTTTTTTCAGCTCGAAAAAATTCTAAAAGAACATGTTTTCGATGTAGAATGACTCAACAAACACATTCAAGTAGATATATGGCTGTTTTAGGAAGATTAGGGAGAAAAACGCGTTTTAGCCATTTTTTGACTTTTAAATCGTACTAAAACGCATGCCACGAGCTGCAAATCTCCAGGAAATGGCTGAAAATTTTTGTGTGGTTAGATTACTAACTGACAAATTGAAAAAAAATTTTTCTTCAATTTTTGAAGGGTGGTCAAAGAAGTTATTCTGCAAAACATTATTTTCGTGTATTCTGGACTCTAAGACCATGTGGGGGGCTCGAGGAACTCCTTAAAACCACGTGAATGATAGGTTTTTTGATTACCTTTTAGATGTTCTTAAAATCGAAATCGGTTGAGAAGGAGAAAAGTTATAAGCAAAATACTAACGCAAAGTTTGATTTTTGGGTTTTTCAGTAAAATCAATTATTTACGCCTAGGCGACGCAAAAAAATTTTTTTCGGCGCAATAAAAATTTCTATAATCATATTTCAATGTATCTAAGCGATTAAAAAACTTTGCGAGGCGAAAAAAAATGTCGTGCAGAAACCATTTTAATCTGGCGTGGATGGCAGTCAGCAGTCGTGAGTGCCTGCGGCGCATACTTTCTCCTGGCTGCTATCGCAGCTCTTGAGATATATATACTTATAGAGCACGACGGTCAGGAAAGGGCAAAAGGTTGACCTAAAATGTCATGGAAAACTGCGTACGTAACGTTTCAGTACTACGGCCCAGGATCATCATCCCGTTGGAACTGAAATCCCGCAGGATCAATTTTTCAGCGTGGTACGATTCCGGCATTGCATCTCCGTGGTCCATTTCTGCCGCACTATTGAACAATTGCGTACCACAGCGTGGAGCGCCTACTGCACCACACGAGGTGGTGCGATTTGTAGACAGGTTGTGGTGCAAGTCCCCACCACAAGTTTTTCAGTCTACTAATAAGCAAAATACTATAAACCCTGAAGAAAGAACTAGAGTAAACTCTAGCCTAAGAGCTTCCTTTTTGATTTCAATTATCCACTCATTCTCACAACCTGCCAACAAGGACCGAACATCTATATCAATTTCAGTCTTGAGCATTTTCTTACGATTTCAATTCTTTCTTTGCTGTCCACTTCTTATCAGAAAAGAACCATGTAATCGTCTTCATACTTGAGAGATTTTCTGAGATTTGAATTCTTTCTTTGCTGTCCATAATTCAACAAGCACGGAGTCGGTTCTACACTCGAAAACTTTTCTCGGATATCAATCCTTCCTCTACGGTCCATTATTCCACAGAGAACAATGATGTCATCGATTCCAAACTTGAGAACTTTTCTGAGATTTCAATTCTTTTCTTGCTATCAATTCTCTCTATCGGAGTAGTTAGAGAATTGCTCACATTGCCATGGCCTAAATGACAAGATTGTCGCAACTCGGATTAGGGAATGAACCGATGGTGAAGTGAGATTCCGACTAGCTGCTGATGATCATCCTCACTGTCATACAACAATTTATGAGAACAGGAATTTTACTCACTGAAGCACAATGTCCTGAACTGCGACGCAACAAGGCTTGCAAATTCCATCCTTTATTGCTTTTTGCTCCCCAGATGAACGAACAACATCACGGAGAATCGGATGAGGAACCCTTTGCCAGTTCCCGTGGTTCCTATTGACAGAAAAAAGTTAATGATGAGCACATGTTAGAGGAAAGTTCACCATTACAACGCGATTGATGGAATTGTCATACGCCGTAGCTCAATTGGGAGCTAATGTTGATTTGTATACCTCCAGCGGCAAAAGCGACGAACCATTATTAGAATACAAGCGTTTGATACTGACAGCTCCATAGGTGGTGGATTTGGGGATATCATTAGCGAACTAATTTGACAGGGTATGTCAAAGCCCAATAGTATCAAACCCAGTGATACTTTGATCGTAGGTGTCTGATACTCACACATCTGTACAGAAAAACGCTTGCGCGTACATCTTGGTGAGCACTCTCTATTCGAACGGTGTCGGTATAAGGAGACACATTCTTTGTGAGGAATCCCACCAACTTCTAAAGCAATAGCCAAATGCTCTATAAGTTATAGTGCATTATGCAATCAGGCAGTGAAAAAGAACCAGCCTCTCCTAGGTGAATATTATTGCTCGAGGCGAAGCCGAGAGCAATACGAGTCCGGGAGAGGGTGGTCCTTTTCACTCCCCAGTTGCATTTTATACTTTTCGACACTTCGTGCGTAAAAGTGCACTTTACACACGGACTTGTCACTTTCACTCACGAATTGTCGAAAAATATCTTTCGATACACAGCCGCAAATGTTGGATTTCGCAACCTCGTGATGATTCCGACCCTCGCCTTCGGCTTGGGTTGGAAAACATCACTCGGAATGCGAAATCCAACTTTGACTCCCTTGTATCGAAATATACTATTTTACCCCGAGGGAACGGAAATGCGTGTCACTCCCGATCTACCGGGAGGGACTAGAACACGTGTTTTGCTCTCATCCCGTGAAGCGGAAGTGGCGCGTATTTTTGTCCCCTCCTGGTAGAAAGTATGAGATGCAACTGGGAAGTGAAAAGACCACCTCCTCCCGGGCTCTTATCGTTTTTGGCTTCTCCTCGAGCGATAATATTCGACCGGGAGGGATTGATCCTCTTTCACTCTATGTAGTTGCATAATGTACTATTTTGCTACTGTTTCCCTCCACAAGTAAGTTTCTGTCTGACTATGTATTTTAAGAGAATAAATAGTGAAGAAGACTGGAAGTTCGCTGATAATAAAGTGAGACAGGATGCCTCCCTCGGTGTATAACAAGTTTACTTGTGGCATCCCTCGATCCTCACAATGGAATATACACTTATTTGCCCATGGTTGTGATTGAAAGGCAATGAAAGGTATTGAAGGCTTACCCATATACATAACCCAAATTTCAAGATTCCCCCCCCCCCCACCTGTAATCCGTTTTGGCCGATCGTGCCTATCTGCTTAACAAGAGCGTGGTAACAAATGAAACACCTCTCCCTCTGAAGTGACCACGTGTTTTATGGAGAAGACCCATGACTGACACACGGGTCGCAGAATGAATACTGACAGACGGGGAGAATTGTTCCACAAAGCTGCAAGATTCTTTCATCAAATGAATACGAACATTGATATTTCAAATGACTACCGGATATGTGTTTGTTGCAGGCTAACAAGAAAAGATTGTCATCTTCGGGCCACGGATTCGGCTGAAACTTTGGGAATCGTTTCCTTTTGGTGCCAAAATACGATATCCCAAGCCGTCAATGTCAACACTCAAGTGTTCCTGAGCCACAGGCTGCGACACTAGGATTGCAAGTATATCTATGTATAGATATCATGTTTAATCACTTATATAGAAACCCGATCCTATTCCCGTCCTGAGTTTTTACACTAAGTGGGTTTTCACTAAGGTCCTTTCAAGTTTCGTGTTGGTGTCGTGCGCCTGATTCGGCGATTCAAATTTTCGACGACATTGTAGTCCTATAATATGGAACGCACTCTTGCCTCAGTCGTATGAACTTGGCCAACGAAATTCAGATGATATTTTATTCTGATATAGCTCAATTCAATAAACCAATTCAAAAAACGAGTCTAATAAGCGAATATTCTATTCTGTTCTCTTCACTGCATTCGATGGCACAGGTCTCGCAACTTGACCGATTTGATCATTTTCATGGCTTGTACGAAGAAGAACACTTTCCTTATGGCTGACGAAAAAAGCATTTCTCTCCGTGTCGGGAGACCGCCGCGCCGTGGCCTAGTGGATATAGTCCTTGGTCTCCTACGCGGAAGGCCAGGGTTCGATTCCCGGCCGACACCGCTGAGATTTTTTTTCATGTCCTTTTCACGGCGGTCTCGGTGGTTCGGAACCCACCCTAAACTGTAGGTCTCCCTCACCGAGGTAAAATCGGTAGATGGCAGTTGCTGACACGCTGGTTGAGCGTATCTCAACCCTACGCACATAGGTGCCGTCTGGATAGAGCTCAAAAGAGCAGGTGCCGAGACGTAAGACTAAGAACTTATATCCTATCTCTTTTGACGAAAAAAAGCACTTTTCTTCTTGCCGAATTCTCTTGCAGATCTAAGTCACCTGTTTGTGCAAAGATTTCCGTATATGTATCCAATAATCTAACCATATATACCTATGTTAGTGTGCTGCTCAAGACCCATTTGATCAACTAGAAATCTAGAGGAGTTCGTTCATTCTTTGCCCTCACTGGCCATTCAAGTTGAAAAATAATTCCATATTTTACTCCTTCAGTCGGGCATGACGATTTGAAACATATTGTCACCATGATTTAGAAATCATGGCGCCCATTACTTGCAAGTATTTTTGATGAATCAGAAAAAAATAGCTCACTTCGTGACTGCTCGCAATAAATCTTTAAAAATATCGTATGTTTCAGGTGGAGCAAGAGCCCTAAACTTTCATCTAAAAATGAGCAAAAGCACAATTTTGACGATTTTTGCAGAAGAGAACTATTGCGGCGTGAAACTTTGGGTTGGAGTGATACGCTGATCAAACAATAATTTCCTCTCGTGTTTTCCGTCGTAAAATCCGACGAAGAAGTTCTCTTCGTTTTCAAATGTCATGGAACCTTTCCAAATTCAAAAAACTGGGCTATCGTAGGAATCCAATATTTTTCAGATTCTGGAAATTTGGATCAAGCTCAAGTTTGTGTGAAAACTGCGTCTCGATCGGCCAAAACCGATTCCGAAAATGCCCTCCCCATGTATTTTGACCTCATAAACACGATTTCAATAGTTGGATGTAGTGTGAAGGATTTTCGGCTGGCTATTGCAACACATCAGACCAAATAAATAAATTCCAGCGGAAATTCGACCATGTTAGCTGAATTGTGGTCAGAGCGTGGTGAGAGGTCTGTGCAAAATTTTGGAATGACTGAAGAGGAAGGGGATTGCTTCTTGGATTCTACAGCGGAAAAAAAATCAGTTTACGCCGAGTGGAGCGCAATAACCAGAGAAACTTGGATTCCAGAACAATCAGCAGAATCTGAAAAACGTCGATTTTCCACTCTAATCCAGTTGAATTTATAAAAGTGTCATGACGCCTAGGAATCAAGGGAGTTTGGTTTTTGGATTCTACGAAGAAAAACATGTTTGAAAATCATTGTTTGATCAGCGCATCTGACCCCAAAGTTCCACGCCTCAGTAGTTCTCTCTCTCGAAACTTGTCAAAATGACGTTTTTGCTCTATTTTGATAAATTTTCGTGGCTCTTCCTTCACCTTAAAAAACTCTCAACGGTTTTGGCAATAAAGTTCCGAATCTATCGAGATGAGAGGAGTTTTCAACCGATTGAATCGCCAAGGGACGAGGAGGATTCCTTCCAATGTAAATATTCACCTAAAAGACTCATTTCTCGGCATCCAGCAAAAAATTTTTCACACTTACTCGTAAAAAGACATAGCAAATCCGACATAACCATTTTCGAAAATTTTCATTTCTCGGTCCACTATACTGCCTCTTACCCTTTCAACATGAATCAACGGACACAGTCTGATCCTAGCTGAAAATCATATATTCCGATCGATATTCGGTTGGCCATTGCGACAAATCAGACGGAATAACTGCATTTCAGCGAAAATCCGACGATGATAGCCGATTCATACAAAGCTCTATATTGAGAGCGTGGTGAAAAGTCTGTGAAAAATTTTGAAGTCATCCATGGTAATTTCTTCCGAAGGTTTGCTGAATGGATAGCTGTGGCTTTCAATAATGACACAATTGAGAGAGTGCCATGGAATACTCTGGAATTTTCAACACCAATCCATCTCACCAATTCGCAAGTGCGTCTGGAGCTAATCTTTTGAATTATTAGATGGTATTGTTGTAACTGAATCCATGGGTGAAAATATCGGTAAAGTGGAGTTTTGAATGCCCTCAGAAAAATATATTATGCATCGCGGCGCGTCTACTGTTTTTCCGCTTCAAGACGCGGAAAGTCCAAATCTTCCGTTCCGGAGCGGTCGGGAAGTTGGGGCTTCCAGGCACTAGACGGAAGAAAAGATTTTCGCCTGATTCACCTGCTCCGGATCGAAAGACTCGTTGTTTCTGTATCCTGGGGCGGAAATAGTACATCGTGTAACGAGTGAAAAACAGTACCCGACCGCGCACGAAGATGCGTTGGCGCTCTGGCGTAGCGAGAGCGACATGCGAACTCCGAGCCCAACCGACAACTTAACCTCAAGCGTTGCACACTATACTTTTCATCACAAGGGCGAGGAATCTTCCATAGCAACGTTGCGATATTCTTCATTGCGCCGAGAATGTTGCCAAGGGCTGGCGTGGCGTTATTTTTAATAACGTCACCTCGGTCGGTTAATGATTCGCAATACGCAACTTTCTGCATGCCCACGCTATAGCGGTATTGAGCACATTTAGAGCCCGCGTGATAAAATAGTAGATTACATCACTGAAGGCGGTATGCGAGTTCGTACGGAAGCCTGAGGGAGCCACTATCTAAGTGAGCTAGTAAGGCCAGTGAGCGCTCTCTCACTGGGACAGTGAGCTGTGGATAATATTCAAAAATCATGATTTTTCGATATTCTTCACGTGTA
>JAPYYZ010013688.1:0-11623 GCA_030522705.1 Eretmocerus eremicus | reverse complement strand
GATTAGCGCCGCAAATATTGGCCGATAAAGCTCGGGGCGCTCGGTTTTTCACAAGCACGAGCTCGCAAAAAGAGGGCCGCGTCGCGAGCTTGCGGCGCGAAATGGGCGTAATATCGTTGCAAAGCTCTGGGCCGAGCTTGCGGTGGAGCACGGGCACGCGAGCGACGAGGGCTCATCGGCTCCTCTTTCGAGCGAATGCCGCGCACCTGCTTCCTCGGAGGAACGCACCCGGTCGCGTGCATAAGTTCTGCCGACAGGTGCGGCGAAAGCGCGCGCAAAGCGGGACCACGTGGTGGCATGGCACCTGACTACCGTAAAAAGGCACGCATGAACCTCTGACCTTGGCGGGTAATCGTGCGAGCGGGCATCTGTCGTTGCAGGCAGCGGACTTTGCGAGGGACTTTGCCCAATATTCCATACATACTTCAGAACGTTGGGTCCGCAGTCTACAAAGATCAGAAATTAAAACCTGGCTGTAGTGCGATACTAGCACGATATTTGAGAACAAAGTCGAAAATTATCTCCCAAATGACCCCCAAGAGCTTCTCCTCGGGAAAACGGCAAATATGCCCAATTTGACCACCATAAACCTTTTCTGATCATAACTTCTGTCCGCAAGTTGAAACTTGGCTCATACCTCAAGAACCACAAAATGAGCCAAGATACGTGTGGATTTGTCGGCTTAAAACCAAATTGTTGCCTATTCACAAGGACGTTATTGTTTCCTCATCTTCGAGGAATGTACACCATGTTTGAAAACCCCTGATAACTTTTGGGAGTGGCATGCGATGTCACGCCGCATCGTCACTCCGTCAATGAGGATTATGAGATGTATCGGAGTGAGTGATAGAAAAGCCGATGTGTGCCATAAAACGGCCATTCTAAGCATGCATCGGAGAACCCAATGATCGCGATTTTATGAAAAAGACGCGATTTCTCACATTCTGGAAATTAAATAAGACCCTCGGAGGAGGGTTTTATTCAATTCTACCGTCGGTTTTGGAAATTACATCTAAAATGTTTGTTCCTCTTATTTCAACATAACAGAAATAAAAAAAAAAAATACGCCGCAAGCCAAGAGTTCGAGCATTTTTTAGATCACAGGTGTGACTAACGTTGATGACTCCCAATTTTTCTCTCGAGATCGACTTTACTCACTGATGGATTCAGAGAACAATGAGAATTACCAGAGGCCTTGGTAGTACTACCATGAGTAGTATCCAGATTTTAGCGAGCTTTCTCCGGGATTGTCTACAATCTACAAGAAGCTCCCTTTTGATGATATTATTTAGGCTGCCAACATTCGACTGCAGACTTTATTGAGGGTTCGAATGTGTATGAGAGGATTCAAATTGAGCAAAGTTCGGCGAGCCAAATTTCGAACAAATATTTGCTGAGTATTTTCAGAGGCCAACAGTGATTCGTTATTTTTAAGTTTCACTGACCAGGGGGTGTCCGACCTTCGGGTCGAGAATTTGACTGAAATTTTGGGAACCTACTCCGTATGATACCACAAGATGGTAAAAAAAGCCGCAAATACCAACGCTCAAGCGTTTCGGAGCTACAGCTTATGACGTTAGCATTGTTAGTATAAATCTATAGATTATCATTTTTTAACATAGACCTATATAAGCAATAGTCATATTCTGAGCTATGACTCAAAAATGATTGGGCGTTAGGCTTTGCGTCTTCACATATCATATTTTGGTGCCAAAAGGAGATGATTCCCAAAGTTTCAGCCAAATCAGTGGACCGAAGGTCGGATAACCTCCTTGTGAGTTCTGTAATTTTTAACTGAAAAGTCTTGATGCCCACGTAAAACAGAAGTACCTCAATTCAAAACAAAACAAACAACGCACGCCGAATTGAAAAAAGTTTCTCTGAATCAAATTGGGTTCTCCGCCATGAACCTGAAATCGACTGAACTCTGTTTCTGTGATGCGCATTGGAGTCCTGGTACAAGTTGAAGATCATATCGTGCTATCATAGTAAGGCATGTATATGTTTGCTCAAGTCAAACGAACAATGAGAAACTCAGAGTGATGTCACGAGAAACCAAACAAAAAATATATCGAATATACCCTTCTGCACAAGAAATAATACACGCATATGATAAACACGAACTGATCGTACATTTCGTCACAAGTCCGATTGCTCGATAATTCTTTTGTTAGAATGTTTTTCTCACCAATATGTGTGCGCGTACCACTTACAGATCGATCATTTCAATAAATTATTCATCCACGTGGCAATCATTTTCAAAATATTTTTGTATTTGTACTTTATTCCTACAGTCTCGAGTATTGAGTGTTATGTTACTCATAGCTGATAACGCTATTGATTATCCTCAATATTTTTCTGGCCCGTGCCTTGTTTTTCCCAGAATTCGGGTTACTTCAAGTTTAGACACTTTGCGCGCTGGTAACGGTAAATCATTAAATATTATCTTTAGATCTTACCATAGAATTCCTTTTTTATCCTGAGACGAACCACAAGTAGTGATGTTCAACCCATAGACCTTGGCATGATTGTTCAAACGAGATCACTAATCCTATTTGAATATTCAAAGATCAAGGTGCTTTCAAATATTGAACTTTAGGGATTGAAGAAAAGACAGAAAGAACTATGAAACAGTGCTGTTTTGAGAAAACGTTCCAAGATATTCAGTGTTAATCACAGGGGTCAAAATTCTATGCAAACACCATATGCTATAGTAACAACTATCTCAAGTACCTCGTTGCACTATTATCTATTAAGCGCGTCACATGAAATTTGCTTCTATTCATTAACATTCAAGCCAAGAAGTGTTTGAAATAGGGTTGATCGAGCCCAAATGAAAAAATTACCACGAAGTATCGATCAATATATATTTTTTCTCCTGTGGATACTACGATTTGAAATTGTTGTAAATAATATGCCGAATTAATAAACGTATTTCCAGTGCATTTCTACCAGGATGGATTTTCGCATCAAAAACACACACTTTATTGAAATAAGTATACTTGCTAAGTATAATGTTAGCAAGAAGTTCGATCGATGCTTAATTCGCGCTGAGCCACGTGGATGTCATAGGCAAGCTTCGACCTTTTTGTGTAAAACGACGTTCGCAATGCTGCATATAATATATATGCGTGCACAATATCTGATTTAAAAGGCCGAGCATCCTCCGATTCCAGCAAATAAATATTTCCTAGTCATGATCAAAAACATAAGTTGGTTTATTAATCCATTTTGCGCTATGTGAGTTGCATGAATCATATCCGATCATATTTTTTCAGCTCCAATTTTATGATCAATGACTGACCTTTTGGGTGGGCTTTTCAATGCTGGCCAAACGTTCTACTTTCCTCAAACAGAAATCAATTGGAAATATAAAAAAATTAGGAATCGTCAAATAAAAATTCTACCTTACCGACATTCATTATTAATGTCATTTTTGAAGAACAGAACTAAATAATGTTCCGGGACAGTAACTCCGATTAATTCTGCGCATCGGTGAAATTCATCTTTGTGCGAAATTTCGGGATAGTTCATCAACAGCTTTTATTGTGGTTTCGTTGATGGAGCGTTAGAGATGTAGTCAAACCACTATAGATCTCTTCATCAATCATGGATCACTACGAAATGTTGCACCCTAATGATTCCCACCAATAAAAAAATTTAATCAAAGCCAATAATTCGGAATTTGTGTAGTTTCACTGTACATGGATTCATGATGAATGACGGTAAGGTGGAGCTTTTTGACACCGTCATAAAACTATGCTTCACGCTAAAAATTCAGAGGTGAAAATTAAAAGTATTTCGTACCTGCCCCACGCATGCTTATCCTTTTTTATCGATTGAAATTAAATCGAAAGCACGTTGATTTGACACATCGACACTTTCCGATAATATAAGAGGATAAAACCAAATGAGGATCTCAAAAGATATTTCAAAAGTGTGAACAAGGAAAATGTGAATAAAAAATGATTTATGGAATTACGATGCTCAAAATAAAGTTAAGATGGAACAAATTCATAATTATCAAGAGACTACTCTTACAGGTAAGAGGTAATGATTCAAATCAGAGGCAGTGAACACGTACAATGTATCAACTTGTGAGGGAAGAGGGATTACATGCACTTTCATTCGGTCGAGAGACCGACATGAGATTCAATAAAATTTGGTAAACACCTAAACACAAGAACTTTATCGAATCTTCTCACGTACGCTGATGCTCCCTGGTACAATTCAGGCCTTGAACATGTAATAGTTTTGACAAAATACTATCACCTCTCTTTCATCTAATCTCTGGTACAATTCAGGCCTTGAACATGTAATAGTTTTGACAAAATACTATCACCTCTCTTTCATCTAATCTCTTTCATAATGACGTATCATTACGAGAGCTCAAATTTTTGATGAAATTGAAATGCATGAGATTAGCACGAGATGGAAAATGCCAAGAATGGAGAAGTTACGAAACATGAGATAGGATGCACTCGCCTCCAACTTCTTTATCTACGAAAATATCCTCCACGCATGAGCTCAGCTCGCGCTGCGGAAAGCTGAAGAACCACTGTCATCTGCGATGATTTTTACTTTTTGAATTGCGTAAGTTTGTGAATTTTGACATGATAATCAATCGATTTCTGCCTCATTGTGAACAGCATACGAGTTGTTTAGTTCTAAAGTGGATTGATTGTCAGTCCATATTTGCGATCAGTGAAGACTTTTATCTACAGCTCTTAAGTAATGTCCCGAAAATTGATTCAAAATATTTCATCACATGAAGAACATTATAAAGATACGAAAAAAATTGTGGGGGAAGGTCTAGTGCCTGATCGGAAAATGTAGGGTGAATTCTGGGTACGAAAGAAACCACCTACCAAAAGTGGACTTATAGGGTGAATTCTGGGTACGAAAGAAACCACCTACCAAAAGTGGACTTATTGTTGGTCCACTTTGGAACTGAACAACTCATATGTACTCAAGCTTTGTCATTGCGGAACTGGATTTGATGTATATTCCAGTATTGAGCATGAATCGCACGATTGCGGTCATCACAACAAAACCCTCCGTCTAGTATCTCAATAAATAATTGAATTGAATAAGAGTGTAGTGTGAACCTACGTAGGATATGTTGGAAGGAGACAGAAGATTTATCGCCGAGTCATGCTTCATCAGGTCGATAGCCAGAAGATTGATTGCCGGAGGGAGGGGGAGGGGCTAATAAATTCGTGCGAAATATGCACATTCATCGGTTCTCTCGCCAATTTTGGACCAAAACAATTTTGTACCGAAAAAGCCGAGCTTGCTCCAGTGAGTGATATTTGTTCTCGACATAGGATCACTAGAGATTTTCATTTTGAGAAACAACCAAAAAAACGTTGTACTTGAGCCATACATGAGTGTTTTGAGTATGGTATCCTCTGCGAAAACCTGTCACGATGTCGAGAACAATCGCACGCTTGTGGGTCATAAATGCATAATAAAATTGTCTCTATAATCCCAAAACAACTCTTTATGGATCGATCGACTACACACCATCGAGATTATAAAATACCATTCCGATCCAAGTATCACCCCGACCGTAAAAAGAACTTTCCCAAGACGCATACTTATGATTTTCAAACAAAATTATCGAGCTCTACCGGACTCTCCTCACAAAAAGCGCCAAAAATCTCATCCGACAAGAACGTATTCGTAACCCATAAAGTTCGACGAAACGAGGAAATTGTAGAAAATCCAGTATCCAAAAAGCAACAGACCTAGGATACGTTACGGCGCACCATGCAGAGCAGTATACTTTTCGCACCTATTGCACGGAACCCCGCAACCCAAGCGGAGCTTGCGAGCGCACTGCAATAAACGAGTGTAGCTCAACGGTCCCATGGGCCGCTGCTCGAGCGATTCTCTCGAGGAAGCCAAGATTCTGCAGAAGATGACGAAAGCGCATGTCTCGAAAGTAAACGCGACGACGACTATACGGTGCAGAGAGCGCATGGAGCGGAGAGCGTGCAAACTGCACATGGGGATATGTCGTAACGTGGCTCGGTTGCTCGCGCTCTCAAAATCAGTGCAGGCAGCCGCGGTATATAATGCAAGCATATGTGCACTCGCGGGCATGTACTCGTACGCGAATCTCGAGGAAGGATAGAGCAGCTAGCGCCTTTCCTTCCACGAAAGACTTTCACCGAGCGAGTGCGAGCGGCTCTTTGGCGAGAGTTGCATGCTCGCGGGCCTCGTCGCGGGCGCACACCGGGAGACGTGAGCTCTTGCGAGTGTGCGGGAGACGTGGAAATTCGCGTACGTGAGCATAATGAGTGGATTGTAAGCTGAGAGATGTGGGTGGTTGACTCCAAGTCTTGAGAGAATTTTGGGGGCGAGGTGGATTTTGTGTGAGCGAATGCCAGTCGATACTTCGTGACCCTTGGGTATCTCTGAGAGAAAAGTGGGATCTCACTTTCCGTTGAATTGTGGAGAGTTGGCAGATCAGAGTCAAACCAAATTGCACGTACCGCCTAACAGAGTGCGAATGTATTTTCTAGCGTTTTTTACTCTATACCTAGGCATCTCTGATGTCGATTTTTGAGAAAACTAACAAATAATCGACTCGTAACGATTCGTACGATACATTCGGTCAAATTTGGACATTGGTATCGCAGTCCCAACAAGCCATTCGTCATCTCATAGATTTGAGATCTAGGTGATATAATGCCTAGGGCAGAAAAGCCTGTGGGATATGGGAAAATGTATATCGATTCGACCCAGATTGGATTGAGATTACTCTATCTTCACACCTTTTTGCTTACAAGGGAAGCACCAACCTGGCGAGTCATGGATTTTAATGAAACTTTGTGAATTTGCTTTTGGTGCCTAATCATTCGACACGTGTCTCGGTGTTTTCCAGAATGCGGCCTGCTTGAATGATTGATCAGTCATGAAAAATCAGTCATAGGTCTCCAAAGTCTTATCGCAGGTTCTTACCACCTTTTTTTTGCGATGATAACCTTGTGAACTGTTCCCATTATTTTATCTCTAGAGGATTCCCCAAACTGTGGATAAGTATACTCCCCCCAGTAAAATATGATAAGAGCTTCCGAGAAAGTTGCGAAGAGTCATGACTAATTTTTCATTGAAACTAGTGGTAGATAGCTAAAAAAGATAATGTTTTGATGAAAAATGCCGAGACTCGTGTCCAATGATTCGGCACAAAAAGCAAAGTCCCCTAAGTTTCATAGAAATCCTTGACTAGCAAGGTTGGTGCTTCTCTTGTTACCTGATAATGCTACCCTTGGTAGTATTGTCGGTACTGGATGAATCAAGCGCAGGACGCTTGCCGACACAGGTATCGTGAATGAATGCATACAGGAGACGACAAACTAACCGCAAAACTGTAGGAAAGTGCAACATAATTGCCTGGACCTTCCTTTATAGGCTCTGAATCGTCAAACTGCTTGTTTCTAACTGCTTTTCATGCACTCTTTTTCGTATTCATTCAGTTTCACAAAGATCTGAACGTCAGGTATCGAAGTATGCATATCACCCCATCTAAGAGACCGTGTGGATCGGTCTCTACAAAATCGCGCATAACTTCTCTCCCAGGCTCCGAAGGCTCGCGCGAAATTTTAACTACAATCGTTTGACATCCAAATCTATGAGTGTGCCAAGTTTCGTATTTTTCTGAACATCAATTCGAGTACAGACAGTACTACCTTAATTTTATTTCAAACGTGCATCGGTCGCGCATGCTTGACGCAAAAGATGTTTTTGAAGCGTAATCCCTCATCAATACAAGTCTACCTAGCCCACAAAAATGTTCAATTCAGCTAGTTCATTCAAAATCTCATTCCTATACACGAGACAAGGTTCACAGGCTGGCACAATTAGGCACGCGAACGTGTAGGGCAAAAAGTCCTCGAGACAATAAGAGACGGGGGCGCGCGCAAGCGTCTCGGATGCAAAAAGCCACGTCGCCGCTCGCGGGATGAGGATAATATATCGCGCACCTGACTCATCCGGTCGCAATGCGGAGCAGCTGCATACCGTGCCGCGATCGATTTGCTCTGCCGATGAATCGGGCACCCGTTCACCCAGTACAACCAGATCGTCTACAGCGCGCATCCCTCTCTCTCTCTCTCTCTCTCTCTCTCTCTCTCTCTCTCTCTCTCTCTCTCTCTCTCTCTCGAGAACGGCTCTTGAGAATTTCCCGGGTTGCTTCGCGTGACGCACGAATATTTACTCTCCGCCGAGAGTCTCCTCGCGAAGGATGCGTCGTTTTGGAATACCGATCCGCGGAGAGGTGAGCCCAAGAGCATCTAGTGCAGCAATATCGCCTCGTACGTGAGCCGATTGCGTCAGAATCTCACGTACTCGAGAAACGAGAAGAGCATCTCCAGCCTCTGATGATACTCCGCGCAGTTTCTCCGCGGCGGATATGTCCCCGCGATATGATGAGATATACCTCTAGAGCCGCCGCACATTACGGCGCAGCGAGTCACGAGCCAGATTCTCCTACACATTTTCTTTTCTCTCTAAAAAAATCCGCGCACTGTGGGTGTGTATACTCCGCTAGGTAGGGAGGGATAGAGAGGAAGAGGCTGCGGCCGCGGATGATGAAAGTCGAGCTCTGCGCGCTTGGCAATTTTCGCCGACCGATTCCGCGGGGAAACGGAGAATCTTGGATCTACCGCGTCGAAAAGGAGATCGTGGCATTGGGAGAGGTGGACAACTCGGCTTGAATGCGAATTTACCTGGCTTGAATTTCCGCGAGCTGAGCTATCGATTCGGCGACTGCGAGCGAGCCCACGAGGTCTTGAATTCATAATTGCGACTGAATGATACTCGCAGATCGGCGACTCTCGATCGTCCGCAATACGGACCCGATCGAGATGCATAATGCAAAATTTCCGTCTGTCTCTCTCCGTGCGCATACAGAGCGAAGGTCACGTACACGGATCGTATCGAAGCGTCACGATTAAATTCAATTTCGAGATAATATTAAGAGTGCACATTAACCCGATCGAGTGTGTGCTGTATCCCCTCTCAAAACTGAACTCATCGACTCTTTTTGAGGTATCCGAATGAATTCGTCACCGACTGACTCGTTCAATGCGTACGTCATGATATATAAGAGTGTTGCCGAAGCGATCGAAAAATTATGGAAAATATTCGTGCAGAGTATTGAATGCTGCGGATGACGATTTGCATTATGCATGAATTTTGCGAGTTCCAACGCTATCGGAGTTGAATGTACGAGATAATGGTAGCACGATAATCTCATTACCCTTGAAAGATACGAGGACGTATGTATCGAATACCACTTTTAGAGTCAAAGTACCTCAGAAAACCTTCAATTCATGCTAAATATTGTAGGAGATTGGGCGTATGTTACGTCAGCTCGTGAAAACATGGCCTATAGCAATAGATACCTTCTCTCAAATAAAATTTTTATGACGGAGGCCTTCGTGGAACCCACTCAAAATCAACATCATAATATTACATACCTGTACTTGACCCATTTCATTTGAGCTAACTAATGATCGAAGTTCTCATGGAAAAGTCAACAAGTTTTCTCACAGGAAATCGAAATTGAGTAAAGTTCGTCATGACGAAATATTCTTCGAACTTCGTTCCAGGATACTATTAATATATTATTGAGTGAAGTCTCGTCCTAACCCTCTCCGCTCGTGTCTCACCATGCCGATACAAATATTAACCAAGCTGATATGAGTCTTATAATGAAGTGGGATGAGTGATACTTTTTAAATATTGATGACCGGTACATCAAATTCAATTGTGCGAGATTATGTATCGTGATCGTATACAAATATGACTTCTTCGAAAATTTAATATATATCAGACAGTGGAATACACCATCAATAGTGCTCGGTATTTAGTTAAAAAAAAAAAAAAAAAAAAAAGAATATACGGTTCAGGAACGTAGACACGTATGATTATAAAATAAGGCAGCGTACTACTGGAATTAAATGTCATACAAACAAGTAACTGATACAAGATTATAAATTCCACCAAGAACCCCTTTGATTAGAAAATTTTCAACTCTCGTCAGGTGCTGATCTTCATTATTATTGATAATGTAACTATGTACATAATCTGTCATGCTCTGGTGTATTCCGTAATCAATCAAGGGACAATCGCATGGGAGAGAATGGGACATTTCAATCATTCGTCATCATACTTTCTTCCATAAATGTACACTCACATAGCACGCCGAGAATTCAAGTGTCGACGACTCACCAAAAAATGAGCAACTGAAGTAATAAAGATTATTCATTGGGAAGCGTCCTTTATTCGTAGAGTTTGTACAGCTGAAATTCCCATTTTAGAAGAAAAATATGCATCAATATGTTTGTCAGTGAATTTACGAAGTTTAGTTGGATCGGTATTGGAAAATATGGAACTGCGTAAATTCAAGACTATCCTGAAAACTGAAATCTTCAAAACATTTTTCCGAGTCTACCCAATTTTATAACTCCTAAAATCCAAGCGTGGACTACGGAATTGCCACAAATTTCATATTTATTACGTTAAAAAATGAAGAGTAAACTGATTAGAACCTATGAAGTCGCTTCCTGCGACTTCTGATCTAATTTCATTCCAATTCTTCAGATGACGTAGGACCTTCGTCAAAAAAGTTGGACCCAGTCATTTTCGTCGTCTCTCCACTCAAATGATTTTTTGTTTCAATAACCTTTTACACAATTCTTTCTTACACAATTGAATACATAATTTGATTTTGGACCAAGTCGGGAGCAAATTGCGCAGTAGAGTCAAGCAACACGGAGGTGTACCTTCGTGAATCTCGTGTATTCTTAAGAAGATTTACGAAATCACACAATGGTGCAGCAAGAAGAGACCCTTCCGATTGGAACTCACAAGATTAGATACACTCCCTCGTAATCTCTCAAAAGATTAATTTTTCCAGTTGTAAAACCAACCAGCCACCATTTCCTCAATTTGAACGTATCTCAGCTGATATTGTAGCGTTTATAATGAGCAGTGAAATTAATTAGGTAGAGTAAATCGAGGAGAAACAATAGTTACTGACAACAATAGTTACTGACAAAAAACGCTTGGTAACTAAATATATTCGAATGAGAACTCTAATGATAATTTTTTACTCCGTTGGTTGGATCAGAAACAGTACATTGAGCAACGGGGGAGAGAGGAAGATCTTTGCACGAGTTGCCACGGAAAGAGTGGACAGCGAAAGTCGTTTCATTGCAAAATTTCAAATTCTCGCATGACAGGCATTACTTTCACAGATATCGAAATAGTATTATGCAAAATAGAACTATCCACACGCGAAGCTACCTCTTGATATTCCCATGAGTACACGTCACCCGAGCAAACGATATCGTGGAAAGATGTCGTGAGATAAGCTACTCGCTTATCACAGGACATCAAACTAGAGGCCAACCGAGGCCTTGATGAAGCCCCCGCCCTCACCACTCCCTCCTACTTTTATCCATGCTCAGCGAGCCAAACATCTCCAAACAACGAGCCACGGATCGATCGCCAGCTGGAAAAGGTGCAAATCGATCAAACTCGCACGAAATGCGAGCACAGGCTTAATTAAGAAGGCAGCCTGGCACCGAGTGATCAGTTTGTGACTCGC
>JAPYYZ010013681.1:0-10301 GCA_030522705.1 Eretmocerus eremicus | reverse complement strand
AAAGCGGCAGAATTTGTCTATTAGGATAAGCCAAACATAGATCCACGCAAAGGAGCAAATACCAAAGCCCAATGAAATCAACGCACCCAATTAGCGCACGCCTACTCGACGGAGCGTAGCGCTCCGCAGAGATGGATGTCATTACAAATAGATAGGGGCATGTCGCAAGCGGCTCATCTCGCACAACCGATGCGGCAGCCACGAACCGCACCCCGAGAATTCGAAATCCCGCCCCTGTCACTCCCAACCAATCTCCGAGGCAGGCATCGTCTCCCTCGCAGCCTGCAAACTGAGCATCCGCGCGGCGCGTTAATAATCCGGTGAGCCCAAATACAACGCAGCAGGCCCACCGCACCGAGCACTCGCATCGCAACCGCGCCCTGACCACACGGCCGCAGTCCCGCGGGTACCGAGCATCGGATGCACGGCACAGAGTCCGGGGCCTCGCAATTAGCGTCATCATCGATCTCGTAAAATCCGCCGCATAAAATTAGCGAGCGCGCTTTGATCCATCGCTATAGCTCTCGTCGGACGGGGCCGCGGCGAATGGCCCTTGTGGGAGACGCCGTCGTGCGCTAAATCAATTAAGCGAGCCCTGGGAGGTTGGAAGTATACGGCCGCGTGTGCGCCCGATGTGGCTGCACACCCGCAGCAGAAGCAGCAGCAGGAGTGGGATCTTTGTGATCTCCGGCTCATATTTTACACAAAGCCACAATTCGGCCGGGCTTCCTTTGTTCAGCTGCCCGGACTCTCGCTCTCGCGCAATCTGTTGGCTCTTTTTGGACGACGGAGGCGAGAAGAGGGATTCGTGAGGCCGGGTAGCGAGGTTCAGCTGGGCGCGACGATGATTTCCCGAAGCAAGACGAAATTTTTGCACGGAACTCGGCGAGGCGGTCGAGCCACTGTATTTTGCGGGCTCTGGATTGATTTAGGGAATGTAAGTTTGCCGACACAATTTTCATGAATCCATTTTACATATGACCACAATATCACACGATGATGCAGCTCTAATTCATTTTGCGTATTTGTGAGATACACCGCTGGGTAAAATTTTAGAAGGATCTGTGGAGAGATCTTGAAGTATTGTTTCAAGAGTTATCACTCCTAAAAACTTTTACAGAGGTGCATTTTGCCGATACGCAATGGGGATCAGAGTTTCTTTCTCGAAATATTGTACAATTTCATCGTGGATACTTTTCTTATGAATGTCGGTTAGGTGAAATTTTTACTTGCTAAATTACTACGAGAAATGAGCAGACTCATCTCTGTTGATCCTAAAGTCAGTCATTGTTACCAGTCATACATTCTTAAAGCACCACACATAATTCTTGCATTTGGTTTGAGTATTCGTCAACATCATGTAGTTTTGATGGCTTTTACTCACTCCACCGACCAACTAGAATCTAATGAGAGGATAGTTTTCGATTCGGAAAAGTTGTGAGATCACGGATATGCTCTGAAACTTCAATTTCATGGGCAAAACCACAATGACACTTTGCAAGAACATAGGGAAGAAAAGAGATGGGAAGATAATCCACCATCAACTATTGACGAAGCACTATACGACTCGTTGTCAATCATCAAAAAATGCTCAAGCTATTTTCGCAATTAGTAACGTGATATGGGAGTGCTCAATTTTCTGACTCCGAGTCTTTTTATGATGGATCATACGGTCATCGGCCCCCTTAATTTTCTCACAGCTTCAGTCAATTTATTTTTGAAATTTATTCTGAATTCAGAGAATGAATCGGGAGAGATCTCAGCTCAATTTTTGAAAAAGGTGTAGAGTTACATTTGATTTTAGAAAAAGTGGGTCTTCTGATGTGACGACCCGCTGTCATTCTTTGTCGGTTTGCTCACAAAATTAACTCATGAGCATCAATCTCTGTATTATACCCGTGGACAAATTCTTATAACTACTCGAGTTAGAGCAGTTTTTTGAACAAGATTCGATAGGGGGATTAGCATAATAGCATCTCGACTAGCATCAATTAATGACATCGAAAGTTACTCATGTTGTTAGTAACATAGTTTTGTATACAGAACTGAGGGACGGTCGCTCGAGAAACTTTGTCGTAATCCATGCCTGTCATTTCATATGATACCAGTCATTTTTATCTCACGCTAAGAAATCACATGCTGTAATCATATATTATCGTTGCAATGAAAAAACGTTGACTGCGACGTCTTTAATTTCGATTGCCATAACCGCAACGAGAATTTTTGAATTATTGAGTGGATAGTTCTATAAACTCTACCACGATGGGTTGGTCGGCCGCTATCTAAATTTTCATTTTTTTGAAACGCAAATGAATCCAATGATTATTCATCAGTGGTAATAAGCGGGTCATAATTAGTACCAAAAATCTTGCAACCCTATCGGTGAAACGGGGAATCAACAACCTTCCAATCTCAACGCATCGGTACAATAATTAAGAATATTATTCCTAAAAAGCTCGCAATTTACTTATGACGTGCGGAAACATAATTCCCCTATAATCAATCAGCCTCTTTTTCATGAAAATTGATTGGCAGAGGCGGATCAGCGCTGACCTGCTGAATCGTCAAATTAACGATTTTTTTCTCGTCACCATAACGAATGGCAGGAGACAATTGAGAGAATAATAACTTCCCGCCCTAGTGTGAATACGAACGTGTAAATCTGAAATGCTCTCGAAACGCTATTAATTCAACGGAAGGACAACTTTCCGTTATCCTGCAAAATCCCAACAAGCATCGCTCGCTCGAGTGCGATCCCGTCACGCCCGATACGTGCTCTCATCTCGCAAAAGTTTTGCTGCAAAAAGGGGTATCCGGGCCCGGCTTCCCCGAGCTTCAAGCCGAGGGGCGCAAATCGACTATATCTCTCATTCTCCGGTTACCTCTCTTGCCTCTTATTCGCGAAGCTCGGAATGATATACCCAAGCTAGCAAACACACATGGGCACGTATAGATGCAAGATATAGAGACTCGGCCGTGACTTGGGCGTACCCGCGAAAGCGATAAATCCGGGGCGAACGGGGCGCGACGGTGCGAAAACACGGGCGCGATGACCTCGCGCCGAACGAAAGAGATATAGAGGTATATAGAGACGTTTCTGCTGTATATGGCCATAACGAACGCGAAAACAGTTCAATTGACGCCGATGCTCCGTGTGATGCAGCGAGGATACGGAGCGGATCGCACTGAGCTTGCGAGCGCTCGCTCGGCTCATGAGCAGACATTGGGCACTCTATATGCGCCCTGTTTTTTACGCGTTACCCGGTGCTGCGCGTGACGGATGAGCATCGGTCGTTGCAGCAGCTTGAAGTTCGTGAGATACGGGCGTTCTGATTTGCAGTTTTTTCCCGAGATGTCGGGATTCCAGATTTCAGAGGATTTTTTCTGCTGTGGTTTAAGCGGGGAAAGGGCCCTTGTTATTTTCCACTTGAAAAAGAAAGCGCGTACAATTCAATGAGTCATGCGTAGAAATGAAACGATCATGGTATTCAATTTTTTACATAGCATATAGGACTTTCAAAAGTAACTCAAATATTGTAAATTTTATGAGAATTAGAATATTCACCCAGACCATCCCATCACGCCGACCATGAATAATGAGTACTTGACGGAGATCAAAAGACGGACACTATACTCGACGAAAGACTCCAGACAGGAATCACATACAAATGATGAATGCATCTACATGTTTCGTTTGTCACTGGTAAATCTACGTGAATCAAGATCACTTTTCCAGTAACTCTGTTGAAGCCTGGGCAATTTCAATGACTTTCTGTTATTGTTCATCTTGGTTTCGTCTTTTCTTCGTTCGACCGGAATCGAAGTAGTATTCGAGAAATATGGGAGCAACTTGACTATCATATTACACAGAGTCAAGTATACCTATGTAATATACTCGATATAAAGTTTTTCCCAGATTTCTCGAATACTACTTCAATTCCAGTCAAACGGAGAAAGACGAAACCGAGTTAGACAATAATAAACATTCGTCAACTCTCATCTTGACCTTAATCAAAAAAGTGTTTGAGAAATTTGGGGAAAACTTTTCCGTCGTTTTCTTCCGTAACGTGCACGGCTCCGATATGGCTTTCAGTTGATTATTGATCATTTCTGGTTTCGAATCTATGCACATGATTGTTCGAGTTGACTATCAAATAGAGTATGAAAACTATATCTACGACGGCTTTTTTGAACAACTAACCAAACTCCGTGTCAACTGAACTAATTGTTACTGTGATAAAAGCACCTCGCGTATTGCTAGAACCTGAAGCACAAACATCTTTTGTGAGAAAAATTACGCCTTTTGAAATGAAGATTCGCAGTATTCTTTAGTTGATGAGTAAAATTATTGACGAACCACCCGAGCTACCTTCATCAAAATTTCGGGACTGTGTCAAATACTTTTTCGAGAAAGTTGAACAGGGTAGGTTGGCTATGACGCGTATAGTGCTGCACAGTACTCTTCAAAGACAATCATCTTAGAAGCGAAAAGGTTTATTTGATGCATAATCATATCGAATAGGGACTTGTTTAAATTTTGACAAAAATTATTCATAAATGTATGATCCTTGATATACATTTACGATTGTAGATCATGGTTTGTGAATGCATCATCTAGTTCACAGACTGATATTTTCATGTTTGGATCTAATCAAGCCAGATTATGATATTTTTATGGCCCAAACTCAGTCCCAAGCTCGTCATTTCATTTCTCTAAGAGGGCTTCCAGGGAGTGTCTAATGGTTGCTCGATCCCACGGGTTGAGCAAAATAATGACGAATCGTCCAAACTCATTGTAATCATGATCCAGCCTCCAAAGCGAGATACACGCATGATGCGAAAGGCAGTAGGGAGTGAGTGTCGTGCAGTACCTGTTGATTATCCAGACCGTGGAGTTGCTGTCGCAGCATAAGGGGGATCCATCTCGGTCGAGCATACCACGCTCGTTCCAGCTTTCATGTCGCAGAAAGTAGCTCGCGTCAACAATGTAGCGCACAGAGGAGTCTGCGGCACAGTCAACCACAATCCAAGTGACTGTACATGAATAAATAAGAACACACGTAGGCAGCGTTACAGCGGAGTAAAAACAGACCGCGAGGAAGAAAGAGAAAGCGCGAAGAGTAAAAAGTGAAAGCTCGGGATCTTGGAGAGATCAGCCGAGGTCTACTGCATAGCGATGGTGGGTCGAGCGGAGGAGCTTGCAAAAAGGGGGCCGGAGCTTGCGCGAACATATACTTGAGCGCGCGCGAGCGTAAAAAGGTCTCGGAAGAACGGGGTGCGCGTTACACACTCGCGCGCGAAAATTCGACTTGAACGACGGACCCACTCTTCTCAACTCCCTCGCTCTCTTTCTCTCTCGGCTCGGCTCTCTAAAAAGCAGATCGAAGTTCCGTTTAGAAGCCCGGCAGCGAGCTTGAGAAAAGCTCCGCTCGGCACCAAGCTCTCGCGCTATACGCCTCATTCGTATATCTGGTACGTGGCTATATCCAGAGCAGCTGAAGAGCCTTTGCAGCCTCGTCTTCTTCATTTTTCCCTCCTACAGCTCCTCTCGGGGGCAGATCCTCTCTCCCGCGCGCGCCACCTTTATTCAGCGTTTGGATGCACCACGTTGCGCGCAATACTCGATTTCGTGAAAATTATAAGCGCGTCTCTGCCAGAAGCTC
This sequence comes from Eretmocerus eremicus, assembly GCA_030522705.1. Classification (NCBI taxonomy): domain Eukaryota; kingdom Metazoa; phylum Arthropoda; class Insecta; order Hymenoptera; family Aphelinidae; genus Eretmocerus; species Eretmocerus eremicus. The sequence goes on along the minus strand of JAPYYZ010013681.1, from coordinate 4,638 downwards.
GTTTTGCAGCTCTGCGAGCTTTAATTAATCGAGGTGTGCTGTTTTTATTTCCAATTCACCGATGAGAGTTACGTTTAAATGATCTCTCGCGCTCGGCTGCAAGATTACTGAAAAAAGTGGCTGCCGCGGTACGGCAAACGAATGAGATGGAGAGCCAGTATTACGCCGCGGTATTACGCCGATAACGAGCGACGCTAATTAAAATTATCACTCTCGAAGCCACAGACTTGCAGCGGAAATTTTTCTGCAAAGCGAGCGAAAAGCTATGAGCTAACTTCCCGTTTGGAATTCAGATCAGAGTTTGCGATGAAGAAAAAAATTCTTATCTTGTCCCCATAGGAATAACGAGAAATGGTGAGCTTTTGTAATGAAAATTAGCGCGAAATTATAAGTATATGCCGGGTGCATCGAATATTTCATAACGTATTCATGTCAATCGTGCAAAAATTGGCACGGATGTAATAAATCTTGCTTTGTGAGTATAGACAATTGCCGAATCTGTCACATCATTGATATGAACAACGGACAAATGATTCAGAGTCCAATAATGGAGAGAATACTTTCGTGAAGTACGAACGGATATTGAATGTATAAGTATAAAGTTTGTTTGATCGTGGACCAGATCAATAGATAGAAAAGTCAGCTGCTCGAATTGTTGTAAACTACTCCGTTATTTTATCAAAAATTACCAGCTTGCGAAACTTGTATCAATGAACAGAAATAGCTGGTTATAGATAACTGTTTACCTGCATATCTTCCTATTCTCATTACTCATCAATTAAAATCTCTCTCGTTGTGCATGCAGGGGAGTCGGCTTTTTATACAAATCATCAATCTTTTCCACGCAGTCAACCAGAAAAGTGAATCTCTGTGCTTGCGTGGAATAGTCCCAGTTTTTGAAAGTAGGAAAAAGTTTTGCCACCTCTTTGTATCAAAATCTACCAACTCAACTAATTGCGCACCTGCGTATAAGGGAATCTCACTAATGGACCAACGACTCTCTTGCAAACACAGCTAATGGATAGATAATATTCTAAGCAGTTTTCCGTTCTCGGATGAAAAATGGCATCCTTGCGCGACTTATAAAATATGAGTTACATGATCAAATAGCGAGCTCAGCTAAGATCGCGAGGTACTCATATTTGATTCCCCCCATACATAACCAGTCTTACTCGTCTCGCTATAGAAGAAAAATTCGTCATCCGGGCAGACTTTTGAAACGACGCTGAACGTGATGGGAAGCAACAAAGAAAAATTCACTCGGCCAGGCCAATTTAGAAATATTGCACAGACAGTGTCGTTGTTGCGACCCATCATTGTCGCGCGTCACTCTTTCTTTCTCAGCTTGGGGAGGAAAAAAAAGCGCGCTCAGGGTGTAAAGCTCGCCCGCGGGACAGATCGATAAGCGCGCGCGTCCTAGTGCCAACGGGTGCAAATGTTTGGCCCCGTTACGTGCCTCGTGCGTGCAGCGCGAATAACTCAGAGCGTCAACCGCGATGAGACTCGCCATTAGCCTCGCTTGATGTAATAAGTATGCAACGTGACCGAGCGAGCTCTCGCACACGTTTTGCGTTTTGAAGCGCCTCCGCTGCCCGAGCAAAACTTTTGTCGTAAACTTGTCCCGAGCTCTGCGGAGACTCGCACTTTCCGTTTTTTTTTCTTTCCGTCAGAGAAAATTAGTTTCCGAGCAACTTGAGCAACTCGGTCTTGTTTATTTTTGCAGGAACGACCACGTGGGATTTTAAAAATTATTGAGGCGACTACCCGCTTGCAAAAAAATACCTACACAATAGATTACCTAAGTAAAGTTATATGACGGTGGCCCACTAGCACTCGTTCATAGCGGAATTCGCTAGGTGAAATGTTACTTGAGGAATTTGGAGCCTGGATCGACTTTTCTTTACGGAACGGTAAGCCGCTGTGGCTTTTTCGTTTTGCCCGCAGAGTTCCACGACGCGCGTGACATTTTTGGCAAACTCATCGGCACAAGCCTTTGCAAACCCGACCCTTGGCAAGATTCGGTGAATGCAACTTCTCAATTTGGGGTGTTTTTCATGGAAAGAGTTTGATACGAATTAGGGTCTTTTGATATTCCATCATTACTGCTTCAGGTAGTGAATAATTGTAATAAGTCTGGCAAACTTACAATTGCCTTGCTAGTGGTAATTGTTAACGTGCAACAATAACAATTTAATGGAAAACTATAGCTTTCATCATTAAATATCTTATTTAATGATTGGTCCACGACCTGAGCAAGAATATGACTCATTACTTAGAAGTCGGCAGAAATATAATGTGAGATTCGGTGAAAACATCTAATACCAGAGGGGCTAAGAAAATTGTTTCAAACTTCTCATCCCAAAAACTATTCATCAGGGAAGAAAACTGCTGATATGAAAAAGTGCATTCCCATCAGATTCACACGAGTGATGGTTTTTGCATTACTTCAAAAATTATTCCTGCCGCCGCTTCCCAAGTTCCAGTTCGAGCACTATGCGTATTTTACTATTGCGGTCTCTATTTGGAATAATACTAACATTGCGATTAGGCTAAACCACTATACCACTACTGAGACTTTGTTCATTAACCATTTACAAAGCCACCTTGCCATTCAAATTTTTTAGGATTATTAATGTCAGATCATTAATTGGACGATAGATCTCAGCAGAAAAAAGCTGTATATCAATCACTCCCATCATTGTGATGTGGGGATAAATCTTTCCTCTCCTTGATCAATGAATAAGCCAATCCAGGTATGACTGAGGGGTAAGATGAGGTATATGAACTCTTCAACGCAGGATTGCATTTCTGTCTAATAAGAAATGTTTCTTAGCTGAAAATGTGGATAGAAAAAGGATAAACAATTTCTTTCTTAGTTTCATCTTTTTCGTACTCTGATGCTCCGCACTCATTTTCTCGCTGGTTCGTTTCTTGAATCTACAGAAAAAGATCAGAATAGTATCTTTTCATGATTGTTTAAGGCCAACAAGGGAAACTTTTCCGTGCTCAGATTTATTGTGCCGTTTGATTTTCGACGAGTGTCATCATGAGTAACGAAAAGATCCAACAAATTTCCCCATTTTTTTATGGCCATTACTTCTAGACAGCCGACCGTGCACTTGCATCAGATTCTCTCACATTGCCCGGAAGTGATCTCAATTTCCAAACGTAAGTGTGACTTCAATCCGATATTGACAGAATTTCGATCAGAATTGGTTGTAGTTTCATGGTAAAGGAACATCACTGCAAAAAAAACGATGCTCCCAATTATCCCGCGAAGATCATTATCCTGAGGTGTACTTAAAATCAGCTTCAACTTTGATATCTTGGCGCAATTTGAAATGATCACAAATTCTTGTCAAAGTACAGGTCAAACGCGTATAGTCAAGCATATCCATGGCAATGTCTATAATCTCCTCATGAATAGATGCGACCCGACGTGGCGGAAAGTGATGCATACACTCCACTTTGCTCTCTATAGGTGTTGATTGACGCGAGACTCGGTTATAGTCGAATGGATGTCGACGCGTCGGGCACGAGGCGTGCAAGTGAAGCGCGAGAGGCGCAAAGGATCGATGGAGCGCACCGAGAGCTCGCGGCGGCGGCTGGTCCGAAGAGGCAGACGCGCCGAGACAGAGATGGGCGATTGGCCCCTGCAAAGCACGCCTATATGCATCGCACTGTCGCATCGCCTTTAATCTTGCTCTCAAAGTCGGCCAGCGGCTCGCCTCCTAGCTATATATACAAGGCCTCGAGTGGCTCGGCGTCTCTTTCGTCGCACCCGATGACTCGTTTCGACGACTCTGAGGGCCTCTGTATACGAGGATGCGCTTTGCTCTCGCGACGGAATTCGCTCGATTTTTACCAAGCGGAGGGTAATTGAATTGAGAGGTGAGGGAGGGGCCACTTGTTTTAGATTTTAACGGCCTCTCCTTTGTCGGAAGAGGTCGCATAAGAAAATCGAGTGCGGTACTTCGGCAGTCTCTAGTACGACGACTATAGACTCGAGTATACTCTCCAAGATTCTGATAATCGCATGAATGATTGTGAGGTACGGGGAACTCATTCAGGCCATTTCGAGCTTTTGGAGTATCTTCAGCGTATCTCAATGTATTCCAACGTACTCCAGCTGGACAAATAATCAGGAAACACTAGAAATTATTTCTCTGCAAAATTTTCCTGTATTGTGGCTCAATGACTCATGCAAGAGTGTTTCAAATTTGGAAGACCGGTCGGTCGTCAATAGAAATTAGGGGACTAGGTGGAGAAAGGGTCTACGTGCGGTTAAGCCCTTTTCCGCTCCCTCGCTTTTTGATCGCTCTGACCCCAGATTTATCAACCCATGGAAAAAATTTTTTTGGCAATCTTTGAGAACCACGAGAAATAAAAAAAGCCTAATTACACCAAAAATTTATCGAAAGAGGAACTCATAAACTCGCTGAAAAATGACCTGAAAAACTCGTCGCTGCGCTCCTCGTGCGTAAAACAATCTCACTCTTGTGTAGGGCATCACAATTGTACGTGAAGCATTCATGCGTAAAGCAAGTTTTTCGCCATAATGGCTCAACATACTATTTCCCTCCAAATCCTGCGGTATTGAGAGCTACAATTCATTACATTTCAAGCGCATCTTTATTT
>JAPYYZ010013680.1:0-10958 GCA_030522705.1 Eretmocerus eremicus | reverse complement strand
GCTGTACTTTACCTACCCCGGTAGTGAATTCCCAGTCAATTGCACGGGATCGCCCTGTTCCGACGAGGCTTTTCCCAAGAGTTTTCTTTTTACAGTGTAGACTCATCCTAGATGTTGACAAGTTCCAGGGAGAATAATAGAAGATCATCCAAAGCACGTGGGCCGAGGTTCTGAGGATCCACACAGCATCGGAAACTTCCAGAAATGTTTTTGCAACGTTTCACCAAAAGCCCGGGAACTTTTTAGAAACGTTTCCGTGAAACCTCCTAGGAACATTGGTATGTCCGCCGTCAGGAACCTTTTTGCAACATTTGATGAAAGGTTGCTGGGAATATTTCTAAAACGTTTCCGGGAGATTTCTGAGAAATCTTTCACTGAAACGTTTTTAAAAGATTTCATGTAATCTTCCAAAAACATTTCGGTGCAAGATTACTGATATATTACACGGAAACCTCTCCCAAAAGATGTTTCAGTGGTTAGAAATCTTTCTGGAACATTTCGTAGAAGATTGCCGGAAATATCCCAGGAACGGTTCAGGAAGGTTCTTTAGAACCTTTCGCCACAAGGTTTCTGTGAGGTTTCTGGAACAATTCAGAGGATAACTCCATCATTGAATGACTCGCATGATTCCAACATCGTAGCTCCTTATGTACCGTACTGTGTTGCTTAAATCAACGCCGCTCAAGATAGATAAATACGTTTCAGGCCATTTGCAGGACTGTGTTATGATCAGTAACCCTCTTCTTCGACACTTTCTTCAGCCATATATACGAACTGACGTGTGTCGTAGACACTTGCGAGCAAGCCTCTACGCATCTTCGATTGATCCTGGCATCCGATTGCTAAGATTTTAAAGATCACTGATCATCGTTATGTCGTGACACATAGCATATCTTCCAATGGATCTATCAATTCTCTTGCTGCATTGTTTCCCGGAGCCCTTATAATTAATCGAAATGGAATCCAAATAAAATATATACCTGATGCAATACCCAGCGGAGAGAGAGAATCTTGCAACGAAACGTTTCGGAAAGATTTCCGAAAGATTACATTGAAATGTTTCAGCAAGCTCCCAGAAATATTTCAAACTATTATCTTTTAGTGCAGGGTTTCCGGAACATTATACCGAAAATTTCTGTGTATCGTCTTGAAAATGTTACCTTCCTTGAGGCATCCCTATTGTGATGTTTAGGATTTATTCCAATGAGATATTTCGCGCTATGTCATGAAAATAGCTCAGGAAGGTAGTATAGGAATTTTTCTTTGAAATGTCTTAGAAAGCGCTCAGAAAGCTTCCAAGAAATCTTTCAGTGCAACGTTTTTGCAAGATTCTACGGAGAGTTCCTCAAAATCTATCTTCGGAATCTTCCATAAATCTTTCTTTGTAATGTTTTGGCAAAACACTTCGAAATATTTTCGAAACGCCTCTATAAACTCATTGATAGATTCCTAAGAAATGTGTTTCCAATTATTCACCTGGGAAGTTTTTAGGCATAGAAAAATGAGCCTCATGTTCAAAGTACACTCTCTAACAACCTGAACTGCAATGCTGTAACGGTCAGTGACGGTTTGAAATCTTCTGTCTTACATGCACCCATAGCCCAACCTATGAGTGCGACTGAGACAGGAGATCTCGAACCGTCACTGACCGTCGCGGGGTTGCAGTTCAGGTTGTTGGGGAGTGTTCACGACACACGCTCGAGGAGTTTCTTTGAAATACCTCATCGCAGAAAGTCCCAGAAACCCTCTGAAAAAGATCGAGCAAACTTTTAATTTAAGGTTGACGAAGGCACTCAAATCTTATACGAAAGCTCTTCGGGAGAATTTCGCGGAAACTCTCAAGATCCCTAAAATTTGGCTCTTGGATATTCCGAAAGATTTCAGAAATGTTCCAGGGACCTTTTAGAAAAACTTGTCGTTGTAATGTTCCAGATTTATTTCAATGAAATATGCCCCAGAAATATGTCCGGGAGATAGCCTGGGAATATTGCTTCGAAATGTTTAAAGAAGCTTCCAGAAAACTTTCGAGAAATCTTCCAGTGCATCGTCTCTGAAAGATTCTACGAAAATTTCCTCGAAATCTATCTACGGAATATCCCATAAATCGTTTGGTGTAATGTTTCGGCAAAATAATCTTGAAACCTTTCTGTAAATATAAATTACTGGAAATACTTTTGAAACCTTTCTGTAAAACCATTCATAGATTGTACCGAGATATACCACCGAATATTGATCTGGAAAGTTTTAAAAGCATTAGAGAACGAGCCTGATATTCTGGGCACATGACACTCGTTCGATGTATTTCCTTGAAATGCCTTTCACGGCAGAATACTCCAGCAAGCTTTCTGGAAAAGATTGAGCAGAGTTGCTATGCGAGGTTGTTGCAAAGTTCCAATGCGAGGATAACTCCTGGATTTTTCGAAAGATTGCAGAAATGTTTTGGAAAACTTTCGGAGAAACATGTCGCTGTAATATTCCAGATCCATTTCAATAAAATATTCCACGCCATATTACGGAAACATCTGCAGAAGATAGTCTGGGAAAATTGCTTCGAAATGTTTCAAAAAGCTTCCAGAAAGCTTCAAGGAATCTTTCACTGTGAGGTTTCTGCAAGATTCCACAAAACGTTTTTTGGAACACCCCTGAAACTTTTCGTAAACGTTTCTATGAAACGGTTCGGAGAAAAATTTTGAAACATTTCTGAAAGGTTTCTGGAAGATTTCCGGGAGTTTTCACAAAACCGTTTCTCTAAATCTTTCTCTAAAATATTTTCATGCTGTGTGAGGAAGTTATGACATACATAAGCACTCTCTTGCATCATGGATCGCGGGTTGATACCACTAAAAATGCTTCTCCTCGCACAAATTTAAAGATCCTTGCTTGAAAATTTTTTAGTAGGTTCTTGGGCATGTTTTGAAGGATCTCTTGCATAGATGAGTCAATCTGATGCATAGAAGCAGAGATAAAAATTGAAGAAGCCCCAAGAAAAATTGTTTATCAAAAATCGATTACGTCCATAATAAGTCTTTCATCGTCAATCGCCTGTCTATAATCTCGAAAGAAAAGTCACTGACGTACCAATATTGCAATGTGAAGAACGCGTTGACTCTGGAGCTTCAAGACCGATTGTTTGATTCAAGATGAGTGGAATCATGATATTTAGTAATATTTTGGTTGATAAAAATCCGTAAAACCGCCGACGTATACATTGAGCTTCTGGCCCCGCGACTTGCGTAGTTCTCTGCGAGGCCCATAAGGAACACACGGAGCCTCAACTTGATACTCAGTTATCTCGTCGGAAAGTTCGGCAACATGCACCTTACGGCGCGCCATTGTGGAGCTCGTAATTTCTAATATTTGTCACAGTTTTTGGGTGGAATGGCCCATCGTTCTGAAAAGTTATGATACTACTTATGGTTAAAAATCAATTATTGATAGTAAGACCAGTGTTGAAATTGAGGTTTTTGATAGATTTTTTCTCCAAAGTTGGATTTGCCAACAAGATCTGAAATGTTACCGTATCTTTCGTGTCTCTTGCAAATGTTGATTCCAATTCAAATTACTCGACACGAGCAAACATATTCGGAGAATTCTCTCGAGAATAATCAAATCTCCCGAGAACTCTCAAGTTTCCTACTCTATTAACATACGGCAATGCTCCAAGTTAGTTGCAATTTTCCAGCTTCAGAGAATTTATTCGAAGTTTAGTAGATTCGTCATATAAAATTGAAATTCCTTCGACCTTCAGGACAAGCAAATGTGAATACCAATCGACACAGAATCAAATCAAGTGAAGATTCGAGTCGGTGTACAATAGAGTACATCCTAAATGAGGATATTTCATTCCGTCAGGAGGATGCATAGCAGCGTCACCAGGGCTTCCCGGAACAGTCGCAGCCTCGTCGGCCGGCCTCTGCTGATGGTTGCGCTCGCTTTTGGCGTCTGTTGGCTGACGATGCTCGTGCAGCGAAGCGAGGCCCAGCTCAACTTCTCCACGGGCTGGGGCAAACGCAACCGGGCCACGAGCGTCTCCGAGGCGGCAGAGCAGCAGCAGCAGCCGGGACTGGCCGCGGCGTCTGCAAGACCGAGCGGGGCCCAGATAGATTCCGAGGCGGACTGGCTGGACGGGCCTCAACAGCAGCTGCAGCGGCTCCACGCTGCCGAGACTTATCTGCGCTCGTACTTGCGCAGACTCAGCAAACAGGTGGGAGCAAATTTCCTGCTCTCGCTATTACACGTATTGATATGAGTTAACATGCCTCAATCCACTCGACGAGCTCTGAAAACTTTCGGATCGATTGTTGGAGCTCGTGGATGATGAGTCGATTCATCGCTTCAGAGGCCAACGCCTTTGTCGCGAGACTGTCAGCTCATGCAGAATCTCAGAATCGCTTGCGTTGTCATGGCTCCATGAAGCACCATTTCATCGATTGCAGTATGAGCGCTGCGCCCTCGCGGTCTGCTTGTATGAAAATGGATTTTACAAGGAAGTGAGACACAAAATAGGGCAAAACGAGGAGATGATAAATCTAAGTCTATCGATTGACGAAATTTTTGAGACTAGTAAGAGGTCTGCGCGTGCAATACATTATGTAAACGATGTGCACAAAGTTTGCGAGTCGAGCGGCTCCAGTCTCGAAAATCAACATCTTGCACAGCCGTTCAACTTGCCAACTTTGGGCACATTATTCGCAAAAGCTATTGCATGTACAGGCCTCTAACTGGTTTCGAGATCTCGGCAATCGAAGGACTTAGATTTGACTCCGCCTCGTTTTGTTCTATTTTGTCCCATTCCCATGTGAAATCTATTTTTCTACCGAGCAGACCGGGCACCCGTATCGCAGAGACGTTGCACGGCTCCGACATGCCATTGAGCTTTGCGATTCCTACTTAGCCATAGCATTTTATTCAAATAGTCCGAGCAGAAAGCTAGTGACTTTGTACAATACTTATTCAACTGAATAAACAAAGAGCTCGGGCTCAACTAATCACTTGCATTTGGCTTGTTGCAGATTGAAGCCCAACAACTTGTGATGGATTCTCAGCTGTAAATCAAACTCGATCATCGCCGGTGTATGGCGACGATTGCTTGTTATTCGATTCAAATAAAAGCAAAATAATCTATAAGTAAATTTTGAATTATTATTGCCGTACAAATCACCCCTTTTCATCCGCCCGGAAATGCATGAGCGAATGCATAAACTATAGTTCATTGAACGAGAAATGGTGGACTATTGTATTAGGATCGGTGAGTGGCTAATACCAATAATGAGTCTTCGCATAGGCCATTCAACAACCAGTGACAAAATTGTTTATGATCAAGATACTGTATACCCTTTCTCCAAAAAATGTTCCTCTCTGCCAAACTAAGTCATCATAGCTGATATATGATTCGCTAGATTGAGTAGCTCACAAAAATACATATTTGATTCAAATTTTCAGAAGGAATGGAAACAATGGTGAATATATTTTTATCGTGTCTATAGCGTAGGGAACTCCAAGTATATTATGCATCCATAGCTGTGAATTTTTGAGGGTAGAACATTCACAAAAGAGTCAGTTTTTCTAAGAAGGAAAATACACTTCTCAGCAGATTTATATGGTAGAGTATACTTTTAGAAATGGCAATCAACTCAAAGAAATTCTAATAAGCTTATAAATTAGCCACGAGAATGGAAAATCCTTCAAAAACGGGACACGACTCGGGCCATGGAGATTTACAGTAATTGTTTTTTTGGTATTATTCGGAAGGTTCTTGTTCCCATATCGAGAAATTATTATAGGTGATCGTGCGTGGTCGGGCGTGATCACGCGTGTCCGCGAGTGGGAAGTAATAAAGGTGCTATAGGTGTGCATTCTTTTGCATCTTCTCGCTTGATTCGAATCTTGAATTCTTTGACGGGATCAAATGGGTAATTTTCATTTTCTCAAATATCGCGGAAAATTTTGTCACATAGCACACCTTTCAGCAAAAGTTTTTCCTTTTGTGTACGGCGAATAGAGTGAAGAAGAGTTCGCGTATAAATTCTTTTGTAAAAATCGGCTTTTTGGAATTGAGGACTCATCATTCAATTAAACCCCGAATGGACACTGTATCTTCCTTCACTTCAAGCTCATTCTTCGACGTAGAAATAGTACATTACATCACTGAAGGCGAAACATGTCCTAAGGGCCCGGACGAGCTCTTCCGCCGGAAGTGATGTGATATTTTTCACCACGAGAGCCGCAAAAAGGGGAGAAATGTCCGATTTTGAGGTGAGCGTGGTGAAAAATACTTTGGAACAATTTAGGCAACATATAATCGATACACAATACATTCCAAACTTTCGGAATGTGTATCCGAAATTCTGATCGGACTCGATTTCTGATGTGACACTTTCATTTTGAGTGGATTCCTGAGCCGAAAAACTCATTTATTCTTTGCGCTTGAAGCTATATTTCTTGAACAGTCCGATTCTAATGCATCGTGAATAAGCCTCTGAAAGTTACAAGTCCGTAGTCGAGTCAATCATAGATTTGAGAAGGATTACTGGCAATTTTCGATGCGACTTTGAGGTTCAAAATGCATTTTTCAGAAAAAATCAATTCTGCGAAAAATAGATTTAGATCTTCAGAACCAGATACAATGGAGATTACGAGTACGTATTCTCAACATTTGGACTGTATTGCGTCGATTATATGTTGTCCGAATCGTTTCGAAGTATTTTTTGACGTGGAAAAATAAGCCTGAAGTATAAAGCACGCATGATCACCAACAATCATTTCTCAAAATGGACACAAGAGCCTTCCAAAAGTTGCAAAATCCGAACAATTAGTTCCCCGCGTGGCCTGCCCTCTGCGAAGTGAGAAATACTTCTTCTAGAGGTTTCAGTCCTATAGAATCATTTAAATTCTTCTACTCGTAACTACGAGTGATCACGCAAGACCACGCATAATCACGCATGATCATAATCATGCGTGATCAAGTACCACCAATTTTGTCACACGATCACACGTGACCGTGTAATTATTTTGTTGCAATTGAGGTGGCCGCCGCTTGAGCGCGGTAGGTGAGCTCGTATGAACGATAAATTCAATTGTAATTTAATCGCTAACGAGCAACAGAGTCAAAAATGATTTCGATGGGTTCCTACTCATTGATATCAATCAATATGAATTTACATTGGTCATGGTTTCAAAATTGACCACGGAAAAGAAAATCGATGCAGATGAGAGAGAATGCCTCCTTGATTGAGAGAGCTCGTGTATCTCCCAGATGGTCCAATTGGCAGGGCGTCGCACTAGTAATCCGGAGATCCGAGTTCAAATCTTGGTCAGGGGGGTCATTTTTTCTCATCTGTATCTCCTCTCAAAAAATCCTCCGGTGTACAGGCCATATATAAAAGTGGCACCGCGGAGGTCCATGGTTTGAAAAAATTAATTCAAACTGTGGTGGCCGCCGCCTGAGCGCGGTAGGTGAGCTCGTATGAACGATCAATTCAATTGTAATTTAATCATCAACGAGCAATAGAGTCAAAAATGATTTCGATGAGTTCCTACTCATTGATAGCAGTCAATACAAGTGTACTCATTTTGTATGGCGTCGAATGACATACATAACGAGCGAAGTTACATGAAAAAATATCGAGGGAGATGAAGTTATAGCGAAAGGCGCTTACTATCACGAAAACGCTCATTTCAGTTTTTGACAGCAAATGCATGCGACAGTGAAGACCGTAATAACTCGGTTGTATGAGCAGTAATGAATTTTCATCCTTGCTGATGAATTGGTGATTCAAAAGTTATAAAGGTCGAAGTATGTTCCAAGCGTTCACGCAACTTTTCCTTCGGTAGCCGCAGGGACTTACTGAGTGACCTCCTCCCCCAATTCATTTATGGCCAATATCATAAAAAGACCTTATGCTACAACGATTATGTGCCAGTGATATTTCTTTGAGAACACTGAGAAGACAGGGTCTTTCACCATTCTGAGTGAATGCTTCCAGATTCTGATCAAACTTCAAGCAAATGTGACATTGGAATGGCGGAAAAATCTCAAACGATGGCTGACTTATTATCAAGAGAGTAAAAGAAGTGTCCGGAATAGTCCGAGGATTCAATTTTCTCCTTCAGACTCATTATAGAGGTTTTGAATGTTTAACCAGATCGCTCTGTTTGGAAAAGTCTGGAATCTTTCGAAGGATTTCATTAAAATAGCTCAGCAGTTTTAACAGTGTTGACAGTCTGAATTCGAATGCGGTACCCAAATATAAATTTTGCAGCATTGAGGTCAAGGTGATTAACTCCGCCTCAATCTATATTTCATACCAGATGGGAGATTGGTACCATAAATCGTTTTTCACCCCATCGGGAGTAAATGTTGTTGAGTTCTTAGTCTTACGTCTCGGCACCTGCTCTTTCGAGCTCCATCCAGACGGCACCCATGTGCGTGGGGTTGCGGTACGCTCAACCAGCACGTCTGCAACTGCCAACTACCGATTCCACCTCGGCGAGGGGGACCTACAGTTTGAGGTGGGTTCCGAACCACCGAGACCGCCGTGAAAAGCACATGAGAAAAAATCTCAGTGGTGCCAGCCGGGACTCGAACCTTGGCCTCCCGCGTGGGAGACCAGGACTTTATCCACTAGGCCACGGTGGCCTCCTCCCATCGGGAGTAAAGTAGGCTTCTCGTCTATTTTGGCTGGCGCGTACATCATTCTCACTGGAGTAATAATACAGCAAAACCTGTGCATGTTGGGCACCTCCGTTCCAGCCCAAACTGCCCAACTTAGGCAGGTGCCCAAGATATGGAGGGTCTCGTGATTCCGACCGAAAATTGTAGGATACGAATATCGAGGATATAATTTTTATTACACGTCTTTGCATCCATCCATACATATTTATCTACACCTAGAACTGATCTTTATAACTTCTATCAAATATCAGCTGTGAACAAAAAACATTATCATCGAGCCATTGATATCCTGAATACAAATCACTTGGTATAAGAAGGAAAATAATCATCGATTCTAGATTGCTTCATACTTTTTGAACGATAATAAATTTCCTTCTCTATCTCACTTTGCATTTTGAATAAAATACTTACATTTGGAGCTTTATCGTAAAACGAAGAATACTTGTTCACCCCTTTGCGCAAAACTCTTTCTTGGCAAACGACCATAGTAACGAGCGGTTTCATCTGCGTTGCAAATATCTTTTGTATCGTAACCCTTCACAATCATGGGAAGTTCTCATTTCCAATCTTGCGCGGCTGGTATGTTCGCTGATTCAGACTCCCCAATCAAAGTCCTGAAAGTGACATTAATCTTGGCCAAAAAAGTTTCTAACCAGCCGTTACTCGCCTGAAATTTGTTGTTGTCCAGGTATTCGGCGATTTGTTTTGCCTTGACTTGAAGGAGTGGACCATTCACAGGTAGACCGGTAGAGCGACACCGAATAAAAAAGTCGATAACTTTCTCGTTTCTCTCATCATTCTCAGTTTTCTTCACTTTTCTCTCCCTCTTGCACTGCTCGAGAATTCACCGAATGTATCACATCACCGGACCAGATGAAAGAATTTACCCATTAAAAAAATTGATCGCAAGCTTCACTCCCATCGATGAGTACACTTGATGTTATGTCTCATGCCGATTGACTACAACACACCTAACTTGCTCGTAGTTTGATATCATGAGTGAGTGCGCTTGTTATTGTACTGTATTACGCGGTCTCATGGGATCTCGTTACACTCATATCAAGTATATTCCGTTCGCCGCGAACATGATTCACATTTTGAATGTCTTCGGCAGAGCTGCCCAAAATACAGAGGTGAATTTTTCTTGGAATGAACCATCCCAGACGAGAAAGAGTGCCCAACTTGGGCAGCTGCCCAACTTACGAAGGTGCCCAACTTACGAAGAAAAAATCGCATCAAAACCAATGTCATTTTCTCAGTTCTCGGAGAAATCGCCCAAGTTAGGCAGGTGCCCAACATATGGAGTGCCCTACTGAACAGGTTTTGCTGTACATTATTGACCAGAGCGCGTGCGGCCATTGCGAGCGCTAGGACAGTTTATTTCCCGAGCAAAGCAAGGGGAATGAGTCTTCCGCGCCCAAAATGACCGTGCAAGCACAGAGCATTAATGATTTTCCATGTTGAGAACCCTAAAACCGCGTTCAAACGCGGCAGTTTTGGGTAAAAATGATGAAACTAGTATTCCAATTGTTACGTGTGGTTCTATCCTCGATCCGCTATTCGGAGAGTATCAAGGCTCCCGAAAAATAGTGTGAAGAATCGATAAATCGATATACGCCAAGATATCGGAGAACTGTAGATTTATTCCTGTTCACGTACAATATGTGAGAAAGAGACCAGTGACTTGATGTGACTGTAGTACACTAATATGATTCTAAGACGAGTCCTCAATGACTGCTAATGCTCGTCGAAGGCGAGTTGACGCTACTCAGACACGATCACGAATGACACTTGACAGACCGACAGCGTCACTTAACTTCACCTACAACTTAGTGAGCTGGATGTGATCCAATACTGCTTTTGATGCTCCTTCGACACTGAATCCATACTGTCGCGATGGACTCAATTGGGTATCGGCGGGAGCCATGTCGACAATGTTGATTGCGAATGCGGTGGCTCGAGACTTGCGGAACCGCTCGCTCGGAGGCATTGTGACATATAGTCCGGAAGCTGCCCTTATCGAAAAGTTCTGCAGAATCATCTGCAGGAAAATCTGCATGAAATCCTGCATAATTTTCCACACAACTCCTTTAGAACTGTATGCATACGATCCTACAGAGAACTCTGTTGAATAATCTGCAGTCAATTTGGACATTTATCCGATATGGAAGATTTAAAACTGCACGAATTCCTGTAGGATTGGCTGCCTACAGCTCTGCAGAAATATGAACACAAATCCAGTTTGGGATATCTCTTAGATGAGATATTTGATTCAACTTTTTAA
>JAPYYZ010013671.1:0-12318 GCA_030522705.1 Eretmocerus eremicus | reverse complement strand
CAATCGCGAAATTGATGAGGCGCATTTTTTTATACAAAAAATTTTTCCTGACGGCGGCCGCCACGGCGGGAGAGATTTTCGACCAAAATATATGGCCGCGTCGGTGGCCGCCATAAAGAGCGCCGTGACGGGCGCCATAGCGGGCGCCCCGGCGTGCGCCACGGCGGCCGCCACGGCCGGTGCCCATTTTCAGGCGGGTCAAAGCCGAAGGGGTGGATATGAACCCCCTTGCCAAGCTGTCCATCGCGAGGCTAGAAGAGCCGGGATCCTGGCCAAATGGCAAGCGGAATGGGACCGCTCCACAAAAGGACGATAAACCAACCGATTGATCCCGCATCTCGAGCGATGGATCGATCGCGCCACGAAGAGCTGAACTGCTGGCTGACACAGGACCTGACTGGTCATACCCGTTTTGGCGCCTACCTCACTAAATTCAGGGAGAGAGCACTACCGGAGTGCCAGTGTTGCGGTTCCGACATTGATACCACTCAGTTCACTTTGTTCGAGTGCACTGACACCAGCACGGAGCGCGCGGAGATACGAATGAGGCTCGGGTTTCGGCTCGCCTCCGAGAACCTAGTACCAACAATGCTACGCGACAGAGGAACGTGGGAGGACGTCGCCCAATACATCAAGACGGCGATCACCCGCAGAAGAGAGGAAGAACGATACCCGCAACGCCAAGCAAGAGGAGCATTGCAGTAGATGGCAGACCGCGGAGAAAGAAGAGAGAAGAAGGCGAGGAGTTAGACCAGAAGAGCTGTGCCACCCATGGAGCGCGAGTAACGCCGCCCATGCCTGAAGTAATGCTCGCGCAGTACCAGACATAGATAGGTAGTTTTTTGGATGAAGATTTGATGTATGTCCGATCGTAGAGATTTTGGGTGAAATAATGATACATGGGTATCTCGGACTACTTTTATTGGCTGAACGTTGACGTTTCGACAGCCTTTATGCTGTCATCTCCAGGGCTACAAGATTTAAACGAGGGTCTGATATAATTTAAAATATTCAAAAGTCTTAGAAATGACTAGTCAACTCAGGAATGGAACTCACCTAATTAATATAATAATATCACATCGTGGCTCAACTGCGCAGAGGCAGAAGCGTCAATACCTTGTCGAGATCTATGTTAGAATTTCAGGAAGTGAGTGGAGGTGGTATGAAAAGATTATTGAATGGAGAAAGTTTAAACTTACATTCGCCAAAAGGAGCGACACAGGGAAGGCAGACCGCAGTCGCTGGCACAGGTGACGGTGGCCTAGCGAAAAGTGCAAGTGCGAATCCGTCTGCAATCCCTATATACGAAACCCCCGGCGAACTCTCCGAAAACGATGGTGTCCGCGAGAGAGGCAGGCTGTGATATCGGGAGAGCGTGAGGCGCGCAGAGGTGGCACAAGGAGCTCACCGGTGCGGCAGAGGTCCAAACCGCCGCGGGGAATCCCCCGAGCGGACAGGGTCTGGCTCACCGCAGGCGACTGTCACGCTCGCATGCTGCCCTGATACCACCGGCTCTGCACGCTGGCTTGGAGTGTCGGCAGAATCGAATATGCTGTTGTGTACAGGTGTGATGGTTTGGTGGGGGGGTTCGCGCAGATCCAGAGAGAGTTTGAGTTTATCTAACGCGACTTCATAAGATTGCTCGAGACTGTCAAGATCAAATTTGCGGTTAACATTGTCATTATTCCAATATATATGAAGCATCTCGGAGAATTCTCTCTTAAACTTCACATTTTCGGAATCCAGCACTCCAACACGGTCGAAATCAAACTCGTGGCGCATATTGCGGCAGTGTGCAGCAAGACTAAATCGTTCGTCCCCTCCCCTCACACCACGTCTGTGCTCCGCGATACGATATTTCAGGCAGCGTGATGTCTGCCCAACATACACCTTACTACAACCTTTACAGGCAATCCGATAGACTACCCCTTTCTTATCGGTGTCTGATAACCGATCCTTGCCTAATTCGATCAAACTGTTAAGTTTTTTGACAGCTTGTACGTGGAGATTACACTGTTTTTTTGTAGTATAAGGTTGATGTTGGGCGGAATGCCTTGGATATATGGTAGCACCATTTTTGGGGCTCGAGCGATGGTCTTATTGCGGCTGTACAGATTCGTCGTATGTAGCGTGGGGCCAGAGAGAGTACGTAATCGACTTTTGATGCATGTATTGATGAAAGGTTCAGGGGAGCTATGAGCGAGAAGGGAGGCTCTAATTTGGCTCAAATTGAGATCGTAGAAGGCATCATCTGAGAGCTTTATTGCCTTATCTACGAGATTGTAGATGACTGCTTTCTTAACCGATGTGGGATGGTGGGAATGGAAATTCATGTATCTGCCTGGAAAAAAGTCTTTATGGTACCAATTGAAAGAGAGAGAATTATCATCATTGCGAGAAATGGATATATCGAGGAAATTTATCTGGCTTTTTTCTTCTATTTCAAGAGTGGATTTGAGGTACTGATTGAAGTTGTTAAAAGTGTCTAGAATGTGTTGAATGGACTATTTTTCGACGATGAGAAAGCAATCATCTACGCATCTTCTGTAGAGAAGGACATCGTCTTCCAGAATCTCAAGACAACTGTCCTCAAGATGCTCTAAAACTATCTCAGCAAACCAAGGGCTAGAAATGCCACCTATAGGGGAGCCGATCTTCTGTCTATGAGATTGGCTATTGAATTGAAGAAACGTAGGATTTAATATGGAATCAATCCCATCCAGAAAATCTTGTAAGCCCAATGCTACAAGACCCAGCTGAGAGAGGCTGCGCTGAAAGCAGACAGGGTAGGCAGTGCTCTCCAGCGGCTCATGCCAAACATCGGAGGGTCCAAGCTTAATAGGAGAGCTCTACTCAGCACCGTGAGCTACTTCATCATGCTCTACGGTGCGGCCATCTGGAGTCGAATAGCCAGCGATGCTGCGATTGACGGGGAACTGGGTCCAGTCCAGCGGCATTTCGCGCTCCGGGCGATCAGTGCCTACTACACCGTGTCCTATGATGCAGCGTGTTTACTGGCAGGTACTCCAACAATTTGCCTGCTAGTCGCTGGAAGAGGGCGAATATAGGAAAGGCGACAGGCTCTCAAAAGCGACGGTGTGGAGCTGTACCCGACCCGGGAGGCCCTCATCTGAGAGGTTGAACGGGTGGAGACAGTGGAGGAACGGCAGAAGGAGTGGAGCAGGTCAACCAAGGGTCGCTGGCCGGGCTGACTGATCCCCAACATAGCCAGGTGGATCGATCAGTCCCATGAAGAGTTGGACTACTGGCTGACGCAGGCGATGAGCGGGCATGGCTGCTTCGGGGAGTACCTGGAACGGTTCCAGAAGAGAGAAACTCCGGTACGCCTGATGTGTGGGTCCGACTGGGATAACGCAGAGCACGCGCTCTCTTAGTGCGAGGAGACAAGTGCAGAGAGAGCGGAGCTTGTGAATTCGCTCGGGACTCAGCTGACACCTGAGAACCTCCTGCCAACCATGCTTCGCGGTAAAGAGACGTGGGCTAAGATCGCCGACTTTATCAAGACGGCGATCACCCGAAAAGAAGAGCGCGAACGGGCTTCGCTGCGCCAGACAAGAGGCGCTGCATAGGTAACACCAACGACCTGAGGAGTGATCAACAACGGACGATCCAGAGAGAAGGAAGAAGAGCTGGAGATTCAGAGAGACATGCTACTGTAGCGCGTAACGCTCCTCTTATCCCGAAGTCATGCGCAGGCGGTTCGAGGGTGGGTTGGTTATGACATGGTCGATGTTAAGGGGGGGGGGGGCTTCAGTCGGTGCCGTGCTCTGTGCGAACCCACAGGCGCAACCCGTCACAACGTCTGCAAGCGGAGTACCCCTATCGACCACCTTGAAAAAAAAGAAGAAAAAAAGATATCTCAACCGACTGGACAGGGAGTACGAGCGCAGCGGAGGGATGTCTTCCATGCAGTTCGGCTTCCGGGAGGGGCGCAGCACACATCACGCAAATAAGTGCGTGCAAGATAGAGTGCAATCTGCAATGAAGATGGTACTTCAACCAGGAGGAGGTTTTTGCGCCATGATTGCGCTCGATGTGAAGAACACGGTCAACGCGGCAAACTGGGAGCGTCCCTACAAGTCTCTGGACGGAAGAGTACTATCCTACTTGCTCGCGGTCGTCAGCGATGGACTGCAAGATGGTGTGCTCATCTACTATACCGACGGAGGCCCCATCAAGCTGGAGCTGTCCGCGGGCATAGCCCAAGGTTCTGTCTCTGGCCCATTCGAATGGAACACACAATACGACGACTTCTTTGGCCTGAACCTCCCGAACGGGGCCGAACTGGTCGAGTTTGCGGACGACGCAGCATTACTTGATATCGCCAAAACCGCGTGGGAAGTCGAGTGTAATGATAAGGAGGACTCTACCGCATTGGCCGGAAGTTCCTCGAGAACGACCTCGATTTGGCCAAACGAAAATGCGAAGGGATGTTAGTCACAAAAAGGAGGAGCTCCCCGATGCCTGTGTTCACCTTCAACGGGTACGTGATTCCTCCGAATAGGGAACTCAAGTACCTAGGGGTGTGGTTCGACGATAAGTCGAGATACAAAACCCAGCTGAGAGAGGCTGCGCTGAAAGCAGACAGGGTAGGCAGTGCTCTCCAGCGGCTCATGCCAAACATCGGAGGGCCTCAGACGAACGGATGAGCTCTATTCAGCACCGTGAGCTACTTCATCATGCTCTACGGTGCGGCCATCTCGAGCTCAATAGCCAGCGATGCCACAATCGATATGGAACTAGGCCCAGTCCGGCGGCGTCTCGCGCCCCGAACGATTAGTGCCTACTGCACCGTGTCCTATGATGCATTGTGCGTACTGGCAGGTACTCTACCGATCCGCCTGCTAGGAGAGCTAGAAGAGGGCAACTGTGGGCAAGGCAAGAGGCTTCCAAGAGCGACGGTGTGGAGCTGAACCCGACCCGGAAGGCCTTCATCCGAGAGGTTGAACGGGCAGAGACAGTGGAGGAATGGCAGAAGGAGTGGAGCAAGTGAACCAAGGGTCGCTGGCCGGGCTGACTGATCCCCAACATAGCCAGGTGGATCGATCGGTCCCATCGAGAGTTGGACTCCTGGTTTACGCAGGCGATGAGCGGGCCTGGCTGCTTCGGGGAGTACCTGGAGCGGTTCCGGGAGCGAGAAACTCCGGTCTGCCAGATGTTTGGGGCCGACTGGGACGACGCGGAACACGCACTCTTCCAGTGCGAGGAGACAAGTACAGAAAGAGCGGAGCTCTTGGATTGGCTCGGGACTCGGCTGAAACCTGGAAACCTCCCGCCAACCATGCTTCGCAGTAGAGAGACGTGGGCTAAGATTGCCGACTTTATCAAGACGGCGATCACCCGAAGAGGAGAGCGTGAACGGGCTTCGCTGCGCCAGACAAGACACGCTCCATAGATAACACCAACGACCTGAAGAGTGATCAACAACGGACGACCCAGAGAGAAGAAAGGAGAGCTGAAGATTTAGAGAGACACGCTACTGTAGCGCGTCACGCTCTTCCCACCCCGAAATAATGCGCAGGTGGTTCCAGGGTGGGTTGGTTATGACATGGTCGATGTCAAAGGGGGGGTTTAGGTGGTGCCGTGCTTTGTGCGAACCCAGAGGCGCAACCCATCACAACGTCCGCGAGCAGATTACTCTTATCCACCACCTTAAGAAGTGAAAAGAGAGATAGATATATCCTCCATTCGCACAGAGCCAAAGAATGAATCATTCAGTAGAAAAAAAATACGCTTACAAATATATGCTTCACATAGAGTCATTCGGGCAAGGCTAAAAGTAGAATCACAAGTGTGATTAGTCGTTCCAATCTCAAACTATCGATAAAAATACACATAATTCGAGAAAACTGAGAAATTCGAGGAAAGAACACATAGTGGATTATCAGAGTCGGAAAATGTCAGTCGTAAGCCCGATAAAGAACGGAAATCGCACCAACACGTAAAATGATACTTAAAGATTAAAGAAGTGCCCACCATCCACACCAATCCTCTCTGGGGGGAGTGTCATCAAGAATTTTCTCACCGCCCCTCTAAAAAATTCGAAAGACGAGCGTCTCGACTCTGGAAAAATCTCCGTCCATAGTCAAGTCGCATCCTCGAAATTTGTAGTCCCTGATCTCCTGCATCACCCCGCTGAGGGCGCTCGGAGTGGGACCCGGTGAACATTGCAACCAGGTAGCCACGCTCTTTCATATGCACGATCTTGTGCATTAGGAGGGCTGCAGAGTACATTCTCCGCGGAACAGTACGCAACCAACCCAAGCGCTCTCTATACGGAGTGACGTGCTTGTCTCTCCTAACCCCTAGATGTATCTCACACATGGATTGCTTAGTCTCTGTACCCGCGTCCTCGGTTCGTCAGTGGCTTCACGGTACACGACCGCGCAGTAGGCCAGGTGGGGTTGAACTGGGGTCTCGACCAGTCGAATTCGGAGAGTCTCAGTAGTATAACCCCTAATAAACCGCAAACTACAGAGGGCCTTGTTCACTTCCTCTGTGACTTCACTAATATGCAGTTCCCACGCCAATTCACTGTCCAATGTCACACCGAGACTCACGACCGTGTCACTGAATGGCACGAATACCCCGTCCTGTATCTCAACCCCTCGCAAGTTAATCTTCTGCAGGTCTCTTACGTTCCTCTCAGGACCGAAGAAGATTGGCTTGGTCTTGCCAGCGTTGGAACGCAGGCCAGTGCCTTCGGTCCACTCAGCAACAAATCGCCCTAATTCTCCCAATCGAGCAATACCCTCCTCGATGTTCTTCTTATCTACGTGTAGATACATTTGGAAATCGTCTGCGTAGAAAAGATAGCTTACCGACTCCCGATCTATTAATTCAGGCGAATCGTTGACGTACAAGCTGAAGAGTAGACGCCCGAGAACGGAACGCTGTGGAACACCCAGATTTGTAGTGGGCCAATCAGAATTACCGTTCTTTGATGTGACGATTTGAATGCGACCTTGCAAATATGATTCTATCCACAGGAGTGCCGATCTCGAGAAGCCCAGATGTCGTAGTTTACTCAATAACTTGGCTCGTGAAATTGTGTCAAAAGGTTCACCAAAGTCTAACAGAAGTGGAAGGGTGATCTTCTCCTGTCAATGCCTATTCTGATGTCATCGGTCAACTTCAGCAGAGCTGTCTGAGTGCTGTGTCGTTGCTTGAAACCAGTCTGGAAGCGATCAAGTAAATTTGTATCTTTGGGATGCACCGTGATTTGGCCGTGGGCTATTTCTCCCAGAACCTTGGAGAGAAAGCACAGCAGCGCAATAGGACGGAAGTCCAAGACCGCTGATAGGGCTGCAGTCTCTTTCAGTGCAATCAGCTGTGCTTGCTCCCAAGCCTCAGGAAAGATGCGTGAGTGACAGAGGAGTTGATCATATGTATAATAAGATCACCTATGGCCGGAAGAGCCTTAGCGATCACGTTTTGAGGGACCCCATCCGTCCCGCGGGCCTGCGAGGAAAAATGTTTCATGGCAAGGACTACTTCATTGGAATTCGTGGCCTGAAACTCAGAGCCCTCGTCTGTGGCCAAGTTAATTTCGTCCATTGCTTCTTCAATATCTTCGTGAGGCGAGATGGAGACCCCCACGAAGTGAGCGTCCAATGAATCCTGTGTGAACTCATGGAGTTCCCCCTCTTCGCTCTTGGGCAAGAGCCCGAGGTTGCGCGTTTCCTCCCATATTTCCTTGTTTCGGTCTAGAGCGTCTGAAAGATGACTTTGAAGGAAAGAATGACGCTGCTTCTCTAGGCGCACGTCAATTCCTTCGCTGAGCCGAAAGTATTCATTTTAAAGTTGAAGACACTTGCGCTGATTGCATCGATATCGCTCGCAAGGCCTGCGTGCCGCATCTCGTTTTTCCATGAGCGCTTTCGACTTGGGATCAATCCAAAAAGCATCGCCTTGACGCTGTCTGAGTACTGTGATGTTGCTCAAGACCAGTCTGGAAGCGATCTAGTGGAATACTACCCTGGAAATGCTCCGTGATTTGGTCATCACCAATTCTATCCAGAACCGTGGACAGAAAGCACAGCAGCGCAATAGGCCGAAAGTCCGAGACCCCTGATAGTGCTGCGGTCTTCTTCAATGCCATCAACTGTGTTTGCTCCCAAGTTTCTGGTGGAATGCCGTGAGCGGAAGAGGGGTTGAGAATATTCTTAATACGATCACTCAAGTCCGGGAGTGCCTTCGCGACCACATCCCGGGGATCCCGTCTGCTCCACGGGCCTGCGAGGAGGAATGTTTGATGGCAAGGACGACTTCGTGAAAATTCGTAGGCTAGAACTTGAAGCCCTCCTCTGAGGCCTTATTGATTTCGTCCATTGCCTCTTAAATATTTTCGTGAGGCGAGACGGAAACCTCCGCGAAGTGATCGTTCAGCTCGTCCGGGGTGAAACCATGGAGTTCCTCTTCTTTGCTCTTGGGCAAGAAACCGAGGTTGCGCATTCCCTCCCGTATGTTCTTAATTTGGTCTAGAGCGTCTGAAAGATGGCTTTGAAGGGAAGAATGACGCTCCTGCTCTAAGCGCACTTCGACCTCTTCCCTGAGTTGGAAGTACTCATTTCAAACCCCGAGCCACCGGCACTGATTGCATTGGTTTCGCTCCCAGCGCCTACGTGCCGCTCTTCGTTTCTTCATGAGCGCTCTCAACTCGATACCAATTCAAGAAGCGTCGCCTTCACGGGATCGGAGCGTTATTTCAGGCGCTTGTTCATCCAAAACATGCTTTGAATTTTCATTGAGACAGTCAATAGCGCCTTCCGAACTGGTTCTAGCATCCCCCAGGGCTGTCTAGTCGCCGGGGGTGAAGTTCCTTCACGTATAGGGATTTTCGCAAGAGATGTTGCAAAAATCCCTATACGTGAAGGAACTTTTCGGCGGAGCAGGGATGAATACGTTCATCGTGACATCAATGACCGATTCTTCGCTGAAACCGGGAAGTAACCTCTTTTGAAAATCAGTTATGGTGTCATTCTCATCTGTATGAATATGATCAATCCATGTGTGAGACACATTGGGGTTGTGTTGGTGAGTCACGGCATGCTGCACAATTCGTAAGGGAAGTCCTTCCGTCAGTGCAGTCAAGGTCTTGGTGTCAGGATGAGCTGTGTTGAACAGGTCTGCATTCAGATCCCCCATTACTACTTTATGACTGAAATCGCCACACAGTCGGCGTGATAAGACGATTAGCCCATCATCCTTCTGCATGGCAATAGACGGAGGTCTATAAATGACTGCTGCTAATATTGGAGGAGAGCCAACCTGCTGTACGCTACAAAAAAGAAATTCGGGTACACCAGGTTTCCCTGGGCCGGACGTGTCAGATGAAGCTAATTTCTTCACTTTAGAACCATTACGTACATACAGGGCAACTCCACCACCACTCTTGTTACGATCCTGCTAGAGCAGTGAAAATCCTGGAATCTGAACGAGACTGTCATCTACAAACTCATCTCGCCACGACTCAGCCACCCCAAATAGATGTAAGGAGGGATCTTGAGTGACTAGCTGGCGAAGTTGCTCAATTTTATCATGAAAAGTTGATATTAAGGAACCCCGCTTTGAAAGAACTACCACTTCCTCGTGACTCTCCGGTAGCCTTACCTAGTCAAGGCGTCCTTGCCGATGCTCTTGTCGAGTCTGCGTCCTGTGCCGGCATGATGGAAATTTTCTGAGCTGTATTTGTGGGCTCAGAAAGCCGACTCAGGACCGGTCGACTCGCCACGTGAATGGCATGGAGATCAGCAAGAGACTCGAACACATGCGCTCGATGGTTACCACTTCACTTGACCCAGAACCGTCCACTATGCCAGACGTATTCGAAGCCTAAACCGTGCAAGTGACCTCAAGCGTAAATATTCCCTGTATTCCTCGAGGGGCAGCATCTCGTTAATGAATACTCTCCGATCTGGCATCTGGGCTTTTGTGACCGGATCGAGCAAAGTAGGAACAATATCATAGGCTGTAAAATAATTGTACTTGGTCGAGCGCTTGGCCCGGAACACCTCCCGGACTAGCCGGCTGTTAGAAAGTTGGATTACGCACGTTGACGATGCGCGTGAACCGGTGACCGTGGCTCAGGTTGAGGATTCTTGCGAAACCCCTGTGTTTACCGGAGGCGCTTCACCAGTCGCGCGCACAGGGCGCAGAACACAGATATCAGTAATATCTCCCCTCTCCAGCGGAGGAAGAATAGTTTTGAGTACTGCAAAAGAAATATCGCTCACCTCCTCGATCGAGGTGGCAGAATCCCTTATCAATGTACCATTCATAATCAATCCGCAGCACTCAGAACTGCTACCACTGAGTCCGGTGCCCCGCTCCCCAACACGCGAGTGACGGGGCATATTCGGTTAAGGTGAAAGAGATAGACACGCGGATGGCTGGGGACAACGGCTATCACGAGAGTTATCGCTAGCGTCAGTCTTAGGATTATTATGCAGAGCACTTTGGTCACTCTTGATTAATTCATTCAAATCAAGAAGCTGACTGCTCAAGGTAGAATTTTGCTCCAGTAACATCCGACGATCTAAGCGTAGCTCCTTCAGCTGGGAGCTTTGCTCCTCTGAAATTTCTTCAAGAGACGATATGCGCGCTATCAGTCGATCATTCACCTTGCTCACTGCTGGCGTGGGATGTGAAGAAAAAATGGCAGCATCACGTCGGCTCAAGGAAGCCATGATGTCGTCTAGCTGTTGCTGGAGTAAATTATTTTGTTGAAACAAGAGGTCCAAAACGTTCTGCGCTATAAGTACCCACTCATGTTGAGGAACCGCTGACGTCGACGATGCTGCAGCTGCTTGCTGGATCGGTGTGTCAGCGCTTTCACGCTGCGTGGCACCAGCTGCGCACTCCGAAAATGGTGAGGATTGCAATTGGGAGGCGATACTTGGTCGCGCCTCCCGCAGAGCTGCGAATGGCGATGTTGATGAAGGCTGCACTTTTTTGCTGCATTCAGAATCTCCCGCCGCTGATGGCTTCGCTGCATTGGAGGTAGGTGGCGCTGAAGGTGGCGTTGGTGCTGCCTTACGTAGGTCGTTCTGCGCCTGCGCATCATCTGAGCGGCGAGGATCAGCAGCGCTAGCAGACTCGCTTGCGGAGCACTTGGCGGGAGCGACCACGTTGCCAGCTCTTGGCTTAGTAGACGACCTGCCGGTGTTGCTCCCGGGCGAGCGGGGAGACGGCTGACACTCTAGCAAACGGCTTGCCTGCGCTGCTTGTTTGCTGTGGATTGCGACCCGCCGATGAAGGTGCGGGTGCCTCTGTGCCCTTGTCTTCCTCTCTCTCACTGCTGCTGAAGTCTTACCGACATCTATTGCACGGAGCAATATGTCCGTTCACTTTCCTACCTGCGCATTTGGAGTGACGAAGCTGTTCGCGCTTTAGACACCGCTGCAGGGGGCGAGATGATGTAACCCAGCAGAAGGAGCATGCGGTGTCCATATTTGCAGAGTAGAAATATGTGGGTGTAGTGGTCCGGACACACCTGTTGTTTGGTGATGGCCCCTCTTTCCTGCCGTCTGCTACCTTGTAAAACTGACCTCACTAATCATGCCGATCGTCAGGCTGAGGTGGTGAAGCAAGTCGTATTCTGCAGCTGTGATCTCATCAACTGCATGACGACTCGCAATGAGGAGCGTGCAAGGAGCTGAAAAAGATACGCCCGGGGGCAGTATTGCGGCAGTAAATGTTCTTCACATGAGGAGCGGTCGAGAAAGCGTCAGGTTGGTACTTACGGCAGAGATTGATTGATTAACCAGTTCATTATGCCGTGGACACTGAGACCGTATGGCAATAAAACATCTCCATAGTGCTGTAAAAATATGAAAATATAAGAATTCGCGCACAACACCGGCACACGAAAGAAAAATTACTTGTACTTTTGACCAGACCCACCTTACAGTATGTATTTTGGCACGCTGAATCCGAATCCGGGGTCAGTTTGGTTCCAGCACATCGAGATCTTGACAAAACCTCAAAATACCATGATTCTACGAGATTGCTTGGAGATGGTAATCAGACCATACTCACTCTTCATCTTCACACTATGTGAATGTTTTTGGGGTCGCTGACTCCGAATACGGTGTTAATTTGGCCCCAGCGAGTACGCAATATCATGAAAGTGGGAAATATCGGAGAATAACGTACGACTGATGGTAGACTTACACTACCT
Organism: Eretmocerus eremicus; assembly: GCA_030522705.1. NCBI lineage: Eukaryota > Metazoa > Arthropoda > Insecta > Hymenoptera > Aphelinidae > Eretmocerus > Eretmocerus eremicus. Next base: position 116 of record JAPYYZ010013671.1, on the reverse strand, counting down.
ACTAGTAGTATAAATCCGTTACGAAGAGGAGGAGCTACGAGACCCCAGTTTTCACCATCAACGGTCATGTGATCCCACTCAAGAGGGAAATCAAGTATCTCGGGGTATGGTTCGAC
>JAPYYZ010013670.1:0-12046 GCA_030522705.1 Eretmocerus eremicus | reverse complement strand
TACCTTAAGGGACGTTTCCGCGAGAGTGTAGTTGTTGGCTTGGTAGATGATGCACTGCACTCTTCTGAGGAACTCTTCTCTGGTGCTGTCGCTCCACCACTGTCTCGTATTCCCTTCATTGTCATACTGACTGCCATGATCGTCGAAACCGTGCGTGATCTCGTGTCCAATCGTGAAGCCGATCGTTCCATAGTTCAAGTAGTTGGGCCTGTTGGAGCTGAAAAATGGCCCCTGGAGGACGCCGGCTGGAAATTCTGTTTGACAGAAATAATTATTGTTAGCATGCGCGTGATCCTGCTAATGTTGTCTATCTCTCAAAGAATTGATGTATATTGTCAACAGTTTCAAGACAAAAATGATCATGGTCAATTTTGATTTTGAAGATAGAAATCACTTTCAGACCTAACAGGTAATTTAATTATTTTTTTGGCTAGAACCCAATCACTCAGAAGTCGTATACGATACCGTCAAAGAGACGCGTAAATGTGTAGGTATTTGCGCGTCAATGTAAATATATGTATGTAATAAGACGTCAGCGTTGGGTAGAAAGTTCATGTCTAGGCCAATAATAAAAAAGGAACCTAATGTCATTTTTCTAGTCAGCATACACAAGTGAGTAGAGATTTAGATCTTGGCTGTCAGATTATATCCTAAATTAAATTGAGGATAAGACTTTATACTGAATGATGAACATTCAGTTCGGTACCGAGATTGGAGATCAAGTTGGATTATTGAGAAATGACATTTCATGTTGAATTCTAACTCGTTCACTGCGATGAGACCGAGGGTGAGATCCACCGGTGGATCCCGATTCCGGAGTTCTACACCCACTCTCTCAACATGAATCAGCTAAGACGGACGGATTTTCACCGAAAATCAGCTATTTGAGTCAATTTTTGGCTGGATTCCTTGATAAATCATTCTGAACGACTGAATTTCAGTCAGAATCCGTCCATGTTAGCTGATTCATGTTGAGAGAGCACGTATTGGATCACGTGAATTCAAATGAGAACTCGCATACCATCCAATGGTGATGATTTATTCACTTTGAACACACGTGAGCAATCAGTCAAAAACACACCCCTCCGCACATCCATTCAAAAAAGTTCTTCTATTCCACGCCTCTTTTGAGAAAATAAAAAACACTGTCGCCGTGAATAAGTAATCTGAACGGTGGCACTTCAGCCTTCTATCATTGAGTGCGAGTTGATACCGGTAAGAGAGTCTACGGTAAAATGTCTTCGGTTGCTTTTAAATGTTTGAAGTAGACTTGAAATTTTAATGCTTGGCACATGCATTGGATGATTACGCGATCATTTTATAAGATACACAGAAGATGATTCAAGTTGAAATAACGGTAGTTACGTATAGAATTCTCCGATGGTTCGTAAAAAGCGTTCACGACAGCAGATTCCCCATGTTGAATCCAGTCATTCTTGTTCACTGGTTTCCTCAGTTTGTCAAAGGATATCTCGATTTTCTGCAGCTCAATGTTTAGTATATTCTGCATGTAATTGTCTTGCTCCAGCTGGAGTTTTTCGTAGTGTTCGTTTATTTTGGTATCATTTAGCAGCTCATCTGGGTATGCTATGTGAGCAGTAATTGACTCGGCCTTGTTCAAAGCTGCCTTCCTCGTATCTTCATCCATCCACTCAACCTTTAATGGAGGAAATTTTTTTTTCGTGAGACATGTGGTTTGGGATGGATGATAATTGATGCATCGGTACTGTGAGTCTGAGAGAAACGCATCATTGCTCAGGTGTGATCCCTTCAAGCATTTTCAAATATACATATATTGGCAAATTAAGAAATGCGGGCCATTTTTTGTAGCTGGTCTACTGGACGTTATGAAGATAATTAGCGCTAATATTTTGCAGATTATGCTAGTCTGTAATGAGTTACATAGTCACGGTGTTGAAGAAATCATCAATCTGGAAAATGCATCTCATTCTCTATGAGAAAAGCTTCAAATTCAGTATTCTATTATGGCCAATGAACGTCATATCCTCTCGAAATGAGAAGAAAGTAAATGAATCGAACAAGTCTCCAAGAAACTCGATCTGAGCAAGCGGTTTTTTGTGAGGTTCACAAACAATACCATCGGGCATCAAATAGATCCATCTGTGAACGATAATTTTGACAATGACACATACATCTACAAGTAGCCGGTGTCATTGCTACTAGCTTATCTGAGTAAACCCCGCAATTAGGGTGATTTTTACGAAGTTTGCTCCAAAAGTTTACCCCAAAATAGAGGCACACTATTCTAGAGCACATATTTTGACGTGAATGAGCTTAGAGGATGTAATAATGACCGGGTCTTTCATGTAGCAACCCCGCCGCGAGGGTGGTAACCAAAAAACAGAACGAAATTACTAGAAGGAGTAACGCGGATTTATCACACACTTTCTCGGCTCCATTACGGTAAGATATGTGATCGAGAACAATGTCCTTCAATTTGAATGAAAAAATTTCTTTTCAAGAAAAAGGCCCGCATTCTGAGATTTGCTTATATCAGAACAATATGGAGTGATATGGATGAGACAACAAGCCATGTTGATAATGAGCTTGCTCAAGAAACTAACATCAACCTTACGCATTATCAATATTCTATGGTGAGAAATGGATGTTGGACTCTAGAACGAAGATTCGTCAATTCGTCTTTGGTCTCCAATCGCTCAAGTATTTGAAATACGCTGCCAAATGAGTTTAGCAAAATGCTTTCTCAAATCGGTTCAATACATCATTATTTCACATTTGTTTCCGAAAATGGAGATTATGTGATCAGAAATCGATTTTATATAAAAATGGGACAGTTCATTGAAAAACTATTAGGAAACAAATTCAATTGTTTGCTCGTTAACTCCTAACTGAAAATTAAATGACATGTCCCTATTCGGGTACCTATATATCTCAACCGCACGAAACAAAGCTATTCCTGTTCCTCATAGCCAAAATATGTGGAATGTACATATTTCAGACGTTTCAATAACGATGTTTCATAAACTCACCACTCATGACTTATTTATGGGTGGAAGCGAAAAGCGAGGTTTGTTCTCTTAATTAGTTAACATAAAGATCGAGATGACAATAGATATCATAACAAACTTGCAATAATGTAATCCGGACGAAAAGGTTTTGCTTACTTTTTGTAGAATTTTGTTGAATTCATCGCGTACGTTTAGAACCATCCCTTCGGCACTCTTCTTGGCATCTTTGTTGAAATGGTTTCTGACGTAAATCGACCCAACGCTTAGTGGCATCGAAGTAGAAACTATGTTCGTGCATTCCTTCCATCTTGGTTCTCTTTTAGTCTTGCCTAAACATCAAGGGCTATTTCAATCGCCACCTCATACGCATCGCTGCTTAGCAGAAAATTCCAGCTTAGGCAAGTTGAAGGAAAGGGTTGAAGCCACATGGTATGATTCATGTTTCAAAGTACTCATAACTATTATAACAGTTGCAATTATTGCCGATTTCCACATGGTATTCCGTTATTATGGTATAGTCATTATACATCTCTCTAAAAAAGCTTGATAGACGGAGGCGGATACATGCACCCCTTGTCGGAGGTCCGGCAGGTAGATTATACACTGGCCCGAACAATTTTCGGATCTGGACGATCTCCGGTGGGGGGGTATATATCCGCCTCTCGAAATAATTCAACATCAATAAACACTTTGTTAGGAAGAGTGTAATTTATGCCTCAATTATTTATCTTGCTCAATTTATCACCAATTCCCTTGTGTTAAGTCTGAGTAAGCTCCAACTGTTTGAGAATGCATGAAGGTGTTTCATATTTGCATGACTTTTATCAAGAATCCATTACTAACCATTATATACTGATAAGAACGCCAGCTCCAGCTCGCGGATCTTATCGTCGAGATATTTGACAGATTTTTTGATGACACGCCACAGAGCGTAGTTGGCCTGAACTCGCTTGGGTGTCCCTTTTAGAAGCTTCTCGAGGTCATCTATGTAGCTTGGCAAATAAACAACCACAGGCTCATCCTTTCCAATGCTTACGATTGGTGCTAGAAGCGTATTGAAGTATTCCAGCCAGGGAACCAACTTGTATTTGTTTGCGAGTTGGCGCACCGTCGTTGGGTTGTACTGGGCTGTCGAGTTGCGACGTTTTTCCTCAGGTAATGAGATCTTCACAAAAGCAAAAAGTGAAAAAACGTTAATGTGTTCAACTTCATAACTGGACCAAATGTTGTAATACCTAAAATTCAAAATTTTCGTGCATACAATTCTTGCCAATTTATGTTTGTTATTCTGAGTTATGAGGACTAAAGTCATTTGAACTGATTTGAAACCATTTTCTATTGGGGGAGGGCCCCCCCCCCCTCCTCCAAGGCCAAAATTTGAGCCAAATTTTTGTATGGGGAAAATGAGCGTGAGCGCGCGGGAGCGACGATTTACAAAGAAACGCCCTCTCTTCAAGATCGTTTTTTGGATCCGCCCCTGCATTCAGATGCCATCCAAATTCAGATTATGCGAATATCTCATGGCCGAGTGAGTCCAGAAAGAATTTGGGTATCTCAATGATGAACCATGAGGAACCAATGGAATGGTTGAGAGCTCCTAGCTGTAATACGAACTCAAAATGACACAAAGAAATTTTTTGCTCAAGTGTACTATCAGGATTATTCATCCAGTTAACCATCATTTAGGCTCTCTAAATTATTCACCAACGAAAATAAATTCTCAATTCCCAAAATATGCTAGATATTTTAATCATCGCACCATCAAAGTACACGAGGAATTCAGTTACGATCAAGAGCAATTGATTTGATTCATTTTGCCCATCAAGACAAATGTAATTTTTATATTTGGCGAAGGATATTTGCTAAGTGTCATGGGCAGTGAGCCTGAAACTTCCGATTAGTAGGTATTTGTATCTTGCTATTAGACTCCATTTGCAATGATTCAAAATTGTCCTTTCCTAAATTCAAAACAGTCAATATGGTAAACGGCCTACTCACCTTAGCGAGATCGATTTCGAATTTGAGAGATTCTTGCATTTCTTCGTTCGCCCGTTCTTTGTTCGCTCCCAATAGCACAGCAACGTCAGTCATGTACCTGAGATACGCTTTTACAGTCTTGTCATCCTTCCCTCTCGACAAGTATTCCTGCTCCAAACCCAATATTGCTTGATCGAGCTGAAAATGTCAGTATGACCGAAGGAAATAATCTCAGGTACCAGCTTTGTCATGCAAGCGCGGATCCAGAGGGGGGTGGTGGTTCGATCGCCTTACCTAAAGCTGTGTTCAAGTACAAACAGCCCTCCTCAAAACACTACTATTTCAAATAGTGCCCAGCCCAGCTATTTCAGAGTGGGCAAGTTCTTACTCATTGAAGTAGTGGCTTAACACTTTTTTAATAGTAGAATTCTACTATTTTGGGCTTAGAGTGAAGTATGAAAGAATACTCACTACAATTGTTCGTGTCGTACTATTCTTCATATCGGTGTCAACGTAGAAATCTATGAAGTGATTGAAGTTGAAGCCTTTTTTCCGAAAGTCGTACGCAGATTGTATCCAGCTGAAACCGGTTTCGTTCCATTGATCACCTACCACAACAGGCCAACCACCCAAGTCGTTTAGAATTCTTCTTAGAGGGCTCAGACCCTGTTTCTCAATCAAGGCTGAAAATGAGATATTCATTAAATCTCCATGTACATTACTATACTAATTCTCTCAGTATTATTTTATGCTTCTCCAAGGTATCCATCCTTATTCTGTTGAAGGATCCATTTGGATGAGTCCTCAACTTACATTCGTCTCAACTTACATTCGTTCATGCAGTCGTTGTACAAGATTTTCACCAACTCGAACGCTCTTAGATCGTTGGGTGTTACTTCTTTTTCTATGCTGGTTCTCAACTGTCGTTTCACATTCTCTCTGATGGTATTGTATGAAGTAATTAAGTTCTGCCCATCGGGAATGTCCTCATTCTGGGCGAATTTTCCACATGCAAATTTATAAAAATTATCGCATGGCTCGACGTTCTGGTCTATGTTACCCAGAATGTACGATGCTATGAACATAATGGAGATAAGTAATTGATTATTCCTTTCAACCCCGAGTGACAAACTAGAATTTCGATAATACACATACCGGTATGAACACATTCAGGTGTGTAGCAGATATTTTCCGTAAGTGGCTGTTTTTTGTCTTGAAAATACGATCCTTGCGGGATGCAGTCCGATCTCTCCTCTATGAAAGGTGATATTATCTATTACAGGAGATTCAAAAGATCTGCACTCACCAGCTGGGTGGGTATGATTCAAACCAAAATAAACACACGCTTCTAGATGTGCCTGATCTATCACAATGTTGAAAGATCTCATCAACGATACCGTAAAATTTGAGATCAGCTCAGTATAAAGCATTTGTTCTATTCGCGAATGGTATGAAAATCTTTGTACTGCAAGTGAGGTGTAAAATTTGTGAATAAAGTCCTAGGACTTTTACGCATTTTGGAGATTCCCTCCTTCGTATTGTATACCTACGCTTTATCAGACGCACTGTTTGGGTGAAACAGATGAGGTCATGGCTGTTGAAAGGTTGACTTACGCTCGGCAAACACCGCATCCATGAGAGTCACAGAGATACCCAAGACGAAACCCATCCGGAAGAGCATCCCGCACAGCGACATCATCGTTTGTATGGTAAATTCGTCTCTCAAGGTAAAGCTTTCTTAACTGGTCCAAATTTCTTGAAAAGAAGAGCATCGTTCTGTTCTTTATGACGTTTGGAACATTCTTATAACAAGCAATTCATTCTTACAACAAAATTTAATCGTTGGAGCTGTTTAGAAATTCAAACGGGCTTATTATTAGTTCAATAATCATTCCTTACTTTTTCTGAGTGTTCATGCACGTTAGGAACCAGGAGGCAGAAAGTTCGATTGTCAGCAAAGCCTGCTGGTCTAGGTTATCGACACTGAGTGCTTCTACTGATTTTTGAGACTATAAGGGTGGTCGGATTGATTCGTAGCATGATGCTCCAGGTTTCAATGGATTGCGAGACCGAGTCTTTCGATGCCCCTGGCTCAACTTGGCCGTGCCTCCTCGCAGCTTCGGAGCAGACTGTAATATTGAGAGGCTGGTAAGCTTGTTCTATCTGAGCTGCGTGCCGTGGCGCGGAACTGGTTTCAACTTTTTAAAGATATCACCGACCGCTTGCAAGGTCAACGTATCAAAAATTATACATTCTCTAAGTTTCAGAGTCTACGGTCGTTCAACCAAGAACGCGAGAGCACGATATTGTCGAACCAACTTTGAATGTGAATATACGAGGACCACCTTTAAATTTATTGAGTATGTTGGTGGATGATTAGCAGCAGTCTTCACTCTCTTGTTCTATATTCCTATATCTCCTATATTTCCAAGACTGTCCCATATTTGATTATAAAATCCGCGTTTGTCTCATATTTCCTAAATTTCCAGACACCTGTCGAAAAAATTTTTACTGGATATCAATTTTCTTTTCTTCTTAGATTCATTTTTAGCGGGACGCGCGAAGAATAAGTCCATCTCTTTTTTTTTCGCCACTTTCCTGCTGTTCGCGTATTATACATAGTGGTGTATGGCCAAGTGCTCGCGTTACCTCCATCATACGAGTTCGCGATAAAGAGGTGGAGAGAACTGAGGAAATTAAGAAAGAGAGAGAGGACGAATATGTTATATATGGAGAGCGGATGACCAAAGTGTAAGGCATTCACGGCGCAAAGGTCGGGCTTAACTTTTACTCAAAATTACTTCTCGAATAACATGTGTCCTATCCATCCGCAAGATCTGCCGAGTATTGGCAGTTTCTCGAGTCCGACATGAGATAAAAATGTCATAACTTGACTGTGCGAACGAAATATCAGATAGAGTCCGAGAAATGAATTCAATCCCGATCAGCAAAGCCAATTATCCCTACATCCAAATCCAATCAATAAAATCCCAACACAGGTCATCTTTGTTTAGCCGAATACCAGACATAATGTGGGCGCTCGATATGCGTGATGTAAACTAACGGTAAGATTGATAGCATCTCACCAGGAGAGGTCCTTAAAACTGGTGGACGAAAAGTTGTGAAGAGTATAAAAGAACAAAAAAATTGTCAAATCGCGAGAAAATTTCCTTGGGATTTTCCAACCTTTCCCACCACCGTCCTCAAGATCAAAATAACTACTACCCAACAAAACTCTTGCGATGCTCATCAAATGACGAAATGATTGAGGTAAGAGTTCTCTCTAACAAAAGTGACCCTGAATTGTCGAGCGTAATCCGATAAATACTATACATACTGGGGGCTTATTCAGACTATGTAATTTGACATGAAAATAGTTAGTCTACGCTTTGGACCGCCGACGGAGCAAAGTTACGCGAGGCATAACTTTTGAGTTACGCTGACCTATATAACAAATTAGGCCTCAATTCATCTTACGCGTATCTCGAGTCCACAGTAGATTTATCCAAATGCTCGATTCTTTGATCAATAGTAAACGTTTTGATTAATCAAAGAGTCATCCATTTGCATGAATAAAATTAAAGTGTGCTCGAGATATGCGTAAGATAGTTTGAAGCCCAACTTTATAGGCCAGCGTAAAACTATGCGCCGCCTAGGTTAGAGCCCGCTGGCGGCCCTAAGCACAAACTAACTATTTTAATGTCAAATTAAATAGTCTGAATGAGCCCCCTAGGAATCGGTTATTCCAGGAGACGATAAATAGGGCCTTAGACCTCGAGTTTCTTGCGTGAATTGCGATCGTATTTTATTTGCTGCCTTGTCTATTTGTGCAATCTCATAGGAGTCCTCACGTGCCCTTCGTTACATCATGAAACAGCACTTTTTGCATCGAAAGGAATTCAGAGCAAATTTCAGCGTATTAGCCTTACTCGATTTTTCGTAAAAGAGAACTAAAATTGGTCGAAATTCGTTAGAACACTAACGAGGAGAGCACTGGATGTGCCGATTACAGGTCTTGACTGAATGTTGTAAATTTTTTTGTTTTGATCAGAGTTGAAAAAGTCTGTGAGGGTCTGATTCAAGGCCTCCTGCTCTAAGATACAGCCAAGGCTATCCATGAGATCGGTATTCCAAAACGTCAATCTCCACAACTCTGTATCTCAGAACAAAAGATCCATCGATCTGTACAGATATTTTCATCCCTCACCAAAACAAGAAAATTTCCAAAATTTGGCCCAAGTCTGTGCTCCACACCCGCGGTGACCTCCTTGTAAGCATTTTCACATTTCAGATGGGACAACAAGTCAAGTGATGGCAATAAGATATCTAGAATCACGACTGTTGTAAGGTTGAACATTCGCAATATTATGCTTCTTAGGGAAGATGGCCATCCGAGGTGATGACCCGGAATCTTCTGAAGGTTCCGAACCAGTTGAATCACAAACTTCCATCGATGTCAGAGATGTTGTTCCAAATTATCCCCTTGATACCAAAGAGTTTGAATCGAATGACGAATTAAGTATCGTCCATATGATCATGATGAATAAATCATCCATATTATGATCATTGACATGAAGATATTTCGTTTTTCAAAACTTGCAATTGTTCATGTTAGAAATATTGTTTTGCTCCACCAAATTGTACCCGTTCAAGCTTCGGATATTGTAAATATCCGGCTATATTTTAAGCTTCTTTCTATGAATCTTCAAACGCTGTCATTAAGACTTTTGAAACAGTTGTGAGTCATGCGTGAATGTCATTTTTGAGTGATCTCATTTCTTTATTATGGATTTTTATCCTTTAGATATGCATGCGGTATGATCAGTTTCTGATCGAGCACATATACCTATGAAGAATACGAAAGAGACGATTCCTAACCAAAGTGACCCGAATATATTTTTTGAACGTTTTCCTACTCACGAAAATTTCTTCCAAAATCCATGTTGCATTTTTTTTTTTTTTTCTATTGGAATTACCCAACTGAGAGGCTTACATTCTATATGATATATCAAATTGTGACCGAATACTCGTAAAGACAAAACTCTGAGAGAGCTTTTGGATCCGCAACTACTGAAAATGATCTCGGAAACGATCTATTGTGGAAGCACTCCACCTTTTCATCACTCGCGCGGCCATCTGTCCGCTGTACCCACCAATCCAGTGTATCCATCTTTTCCATCAGTAGCGTAGGCATGGCGTCCATTTAATTTCGAGAAGCTGCAGTCGACGGGCCGCGAGTAGCGATCGCTTGCCGGTCCGACGAGTCATGGCTAGCTTCCAAATCGATTCGTCTGGAAGCAGGGAGAAAAAAAAGAGAAATTGAGAGAAACCGAGTGGCTAGAGGCTAGAGAGTAGACATAAAGGGGTCGGGCATGGAAGAGCGAGAGAGCTGGCCCGCTCGAAAAAGTCGGAGCCGCAGAATCCGAGGGCTGTTCCGAGACCCTCGGCTGTACACACGATAATGGGCGCGCGATTCGGCGAGGATCTCTAGGCGATGGTGGCGGCCGAAATGAGAATGGAAAAAAGAGGGTTGCCGCGCGGTGTACAAGAGCGAGCGAGAGGTAAAAGAGTTGGGGGGAGAATAAAGAGAGCGCGACGGAGGGCATTGAGGCCGAGACGGGCTGGCATCGCGGTGGTAATGGCGCGCCGGAAACTACACTTAGCTCGAGTTCCGGCGCTTTGAGCTTGCAAGCTCACTCTTTGCTTCCGCTGCCGGCCGACTTTGGCTCCGTGCTTTACAGCCCGCGGTAATACGCTCACATCCGAGACTCGCGAAGCGCGATTGCGACGTCTCGCTACATGTATATATACCCTCATCGACGAGTCGTTCGAGTTTTTAATCGACACCCGCTTCGTGGAAACTCCAGCCCCATCATCGCCAGTGCCGAGCTGAGAGCATACGCGTATAGAGCTCAAGAGCTCGGAAGCGGAGCCGCGAACCGCGGAGAGCTTGCAACGCGCTTGAATGGCAGTTGATTTCCCGCGAACGACGCTCGTTTCCGATTCGCCTTGGCTTGTCTGATGTTTGAGAAAGCGAGCAAGAGAGATGGAGCCTCGTTTCTCAGCTTCGTCGAGAGTGCGCTTCCTGAGCCGATTCGCACGCGAACCGATCGCGCGATCGATTATTACGGTTTTTTTTCTGAGGAAGCCAGCACGGGTCATCACGAACCCGGCGAGCTGTCCGGTTGATCGCCGATCGCTAAGCGATCCTTGAGTGATCATCGATTGAGACTTGAAATTCGTGTTTTTGTGGCAAATATTTATGTAGGAAATTGTGGGAAGTTTATAAACAGCGAGATAAGAACGTTTGGTTTCCAGAACTAGTTTCATCTGTGCTACTCGTCACGCTCTCTCGGCAGTTTCATCGATAGAGAGTGAAGGACCCAATCGTGTCATTTCCTGACAACGACAAAAGAGTAGAAGTAGTAATTTGGTTAAACATGACTTTCCATCGTTATTCGATTAAAAGGGTCTAGTTTCTCCGACCAATAAGTACCAAGATCTACAAAATGAATAGCCGTCTGACTACATTTGTTTTTGCCAACTGCGTATTTCCTTTTAAATGATGGGAATGGCTCCCTTTGGTATGCTACTGAGAAAAAACAATTCTCTCGCGTGATCCTCCAAAGGAGTTAAATTAGTTGTCAGTTCTCTAGATATTCCTGATGAGTGCTCTTGGATCATTACAGAGAATGAGGGAACCAAACGTTCCTCCTTCTCCTTAAATCTCGAACAACGAACACGGTCAGTGGGGCGAAACATAGCTCTTCATCGTCCCTCGGTTAAGTTATGACTGTGCGGTCATGTGCAGGGTTCATTTTGTCCCTTATCAGCACGACCTGAGATATGATGAGCGGGCGATCGTCTTCGATCAAACCGTGCCAATAACGCGTATCCATCCTTAAAACAGTGAGAATATTGTCTTGCTTAAGGGGATGTCGGAGCAAAGTAGTTCAGGCGACGGCCACCACGTACAAAAGCTTAACTTTGACAGTATTCTGCGGAAAATTAGAGGCTCAGTTCGAAAAAGTGACTCGACAGCCTCAAAGTTCACAAACCAAGGAACAAAATGCGTTATC
>JAPYYZ010013667.1:0-14387 GCA_030522705.1 Eretmocerus eremicus | reverse complement strand
ATAAAAATCTATCTTCCCACTTTAACCGATCAGTTTAACTCGAGAAGTATTCAACTATACTTCTTGCGAGCAACGAATCATTCTTTACCAAAGGAATTCTACACTGTAAAAAGGAATTCTTAAATTCAGATCACAAGGCTTGCTGACTTTTTTACTTAAAACTCTCTGCCGACTGACTTTCAGACGTCAAAATTTTTCGAATCGCCTGACTTTCAGCAAGCACTGCTGATTTTGAGAAAAGCTATTGAAGCACGAGGTAAAGACTCAATATTTGAGTTTGTACTCATTATGCTCGCTATGCTGATTTTTGTCCCTCAATCTAGCACACTATAGCTATCAATTTTACAAAAAATGATAACGATTTTCGCGTAAATAACCATACCTTGACGAGGTCCTATCGAAATATAGGTTATCCGTATCTGCTGTTGGATTACACCAAGTATTGGGGAGAAATATTCTCCCCAGTCCAGTGTACGATAAATAACTCGATGCAAAATCTTTCATTATGTCATGTCGTACATCAACCTCAAGAGGAGAACCGCTGCGCCGTGAATTAGGAAAAATCAAATACTTCAAAGTTCAGCTCGAACGTAACTTACTCTCAGTTAATATACGGATTCAGACACACGCTTTCGCTGACTTTTGGACGAGTACTTGCTGAATCGTGCCAAATCTGGATGTCAGCATGAATGTAATCTGACTTTAAGAATTTCTTTTTACAGTGTATTTAGGAGCCCCACACCGATTGGCCCTGCCGCAGCGATTGTTTAGATAAGCTCTCTCGTCCACGAGTTTGAACAGCGAATTAGATTTCGAATAGTTGAAGTTTCCTGGGCCCAATTTCCGACGCGGCACCATAAAATTGTCGCGCTCGCACGAATCGCTCTCATCGCAGGGTAGCAAGCGATACGGCCCTTTGAAAATCGCAAAGCGCGCCGAGCTTCCCTGGCGCGTCGCTACCAAACTCGCCGCGCCGATCTCCTCGCCCGTCAACGTCGCATCTCGCGCAGCGACTATACAAGGGTGGTTTTTTGTGCCTCCATGTGCGGCCGCTGTCCACGTCGCCGGCGACGAGCAGAGGCCGGAGCTGTGCCGGGGCAGGAGGGTGCTGGAGCTCGGCGGCGGCATGAGCTGCCTCGCGGGCGCGCTCGCCGCCAAGTACTGCTCGCCGCGCTCGCTCACCCTCACCGACGGCAACGCCGCCTCGGTGGCCAACGCCAGCCGCATCGTCGAGCGCAACGGCCTCGCGCCCGTCGCCCGCTGCGCCGTCGTCCAGTGGGCCAGGGCCGCCAAGGCCCTCGCCCAGCACCAGCAGCGACGCGGCCTCGCACAGGTGACGCGCAGCCAAAAGTCAAGCCCGTCCAGGATACGCTTCGATCGCTGACCCGCGAGCGACCACGGCCGCCCTCGAAATCGCTCTTGCATGTTAACTATTAACGTATCTCGTGTGTGCTCCGTAGATCGCTAAGCGCTCCTTGGTCGATCGCTTTGTGTGTACAAGAGGCGAGCGCATCGGGACACGCGGCTCTCGTTCGACGTCCAGACTCATGAAAAATTCATCAAACTCTTGTGTAGCTGTGCTAAATGGTTGTCCTGTACTCGAGGCCGAGCGCATCGTTCGCCAAAGCTGGAGCTTCGATCATTCTGCACGCATCGCCTAATAAGATCGCTCCATTAGTGCCTGCGTTCATTTCGCTCTCGCCGTGATTACTCGCTTTGATGTGACGAATCGATCACTCAATTTCCGCAACTGAAGCATCTCATTTCCATTACACCCATACAGCTTCATGTCCCCTTCAAGGTTTCTCATCTCGCCCCGAAGTGCATTTTCACAGCTGCGCCGATTTCCATGCTGACGCTCTGACGTAATTTTACCAGAGCGCGAAGCTCTAAACTTGGGTTTGATATCGCGCTGCATTCGTGAGTGAATTTCACTTTTCACCAGTCTTTCATCGCAGATAAATACAATAAAATCAAATTCATGCAATGCACTTTGGGTATCATTACATTCAAGACGAATGGCATCATCACAGCGCCAAAACTCATTCTTCATCTTGGCTCGAACACTCGTAGTACTGTGTATCAATTTTCAGCCATTCGCAAGAACAATACACGTTTGATCGTGAGCTCGGAATAGTACGCGCAGCAACGCCTATATATACTGGACGCCTCTCTACTCGCATCACAATGACTTTATGACACCAAATATCTGCAATCGCGACGTCACGCGCAAACGAGTCTCCGCGATATGGATATACACTCAAGAACGTAATAATTTTGTGTTGTCGGAAGCAGGAGTTGAGCGGCGAAGACGTTTACGACGTGATTCTCTGCGCCGACTGCCTGTTCTTCGACGAGGCGAGGCTCGACCTCGTGGACACGATCTACGGCTGGCTGTCCGACGACGGGCTTGCGCTGGTCATGGCACCCTACCGCGGATCGACTTTCCGCAAGTTCGTCGATGCGATGGTGCAAAAGGGCTTCGCGGCTCGCGAAACCGAGATCTACGACTCGGAGATTTGGGCAAGGCATCTGCATCTTCTGGCGACGAATCGCGACTACTGCCCCGATCTGCACTATCCCGTCCTGCTGGAGTTCACCAAAAAGAAGATTCCGTCCAGATGACGCAGAATGCCTCGCCGCGTGTTCTCGACACCAGTGGTTCACGAATACGAGATTTGGACGATGATCTCTGAATCGAAATTTTGAAGCGTTGTTTGACCAGTGGACGAAATCGTGGTTACCATGTAAATATATTACCCAACAGTATTTTTGGAGATATGACCCAGCTTACGCGAAGCATCCTTTTATTGCCACCGAATTATCTAGCTTCTAATGTACATAATTCTAGTCTGTGCTCTCTTGGAATTTGATGAGAGGTTCTAATTCTCTGAGAAGGTGCGATTGCAACGTGAAATTAGACTAAAAAGTTGATGTAGTATTTCAAAATTAAAAACTGTACTTTTTGATCATTTCAGTTCTGTGACTTGATAGAAGAAATAGAAATCAATTTACGCAATGTTCCAATCTCTGGAATAGAGCAATACTGACTAGGAAGGGGTTTGACCTGCGAGAGCCCAATCTTGCTGGAAATATCTTTATACATTCTTAGAACCGTATTTTTTTGTTTAGTCCAATGGGCCTCCACTCAAAAGATACTGGAGGGAAGGCCCATTGGACTAAACAAAAAAGTACGGATGTCTTTTGAATGTGTAAAAAAAATTCCAGCAAGATTAGGCTCCCGGAGGTCGAACCCTTCCTTGTGAGTTCATTACTGCTCATGCCTCGTTGATTATACCTAAATTTCGCATTGCCGAATATCTCGTCTAGTCAGAATTGAATACACTTTGGAAACGTTCGTTCTGTACGTCTGTTTCCTCGGTAAGGGATATACGACGGTGAACCTTCAGCTAATTGCTTGATCCATGGTATATGCCACGATTGTGGTCTTATGTATCCTGTAAACGAAAATTGGAATTTTTCTGCATACCATCCATAACTTTTGCTGTGATTCTCTTTAATCATAGATCAATAAATTTGGTAGTGATGATTCTCTTATAATTTGAATTGCTGCAGTCAACAGGAACATGCTTTATTATATACTGCTTATCAATGCCCATAATTGTTAAGTGATAAGAGGAGCTGCTATTGCAAATTTTATTTTTGTTCGTGTCACGTTCTAACTGATATTTGCGTGAGGTGGTGTCATCATATGGTCTAGAAAGACGATTCCCATGGATTAGGTTCATGATAGATCTCTTTAATTTGATTATTTTGTAGGAAATGTGAAATACGCGCAAAAAACATGTTTTCGTGATTCTGCTCTAGATAGTGCACGATACGTGTTATAAATGAATCGACCTACAAAGACTCGCAAGGCTGCAGTAAGAACTCAACAAAGATGAAAAGTTCAGTACGGTATTTGCAAGTGAGGCGATTGCAATGTTACGAAAGAATGCGTTAATTCTCAAGATACAATGATAAGACTGGGTCTTGGTCAGATTCTACAACCTAGAATGAGGATTCAAAGAATCACGTTTTGTTTCAGTCAGCGAGGTTTCATCCATACTTCGCCATATATGTAGAACCGAGTGTAGAACGTGATGTCAGCGGTCGTAAAAATGTCAAAAAGTGTCCAACAGACGCATAAGGCATTTGGAATCAGTCCAAATGACCATGTCTCTCATCATTTTATATCCTCAAGATAATGTTGTTGCATGTCAGATAGTGACGCGCATCTTTATCCACGCATGTCTTTTGAGAAAGTCAGAAGAAAGATTCTAGATGTATTCTATTACTGTGGTGTACTAGGGAAACTTCGAGACAGATGATGAACAAAGGATCGAGTTTATTATTCTAACAGACTCGCATTCTTTCTCGAAATCTTCCTAGCAATGATTATGAATGAAGTGCCTACATACGATATCCGGTGTATGATGAATACATTTGTCTCGATACATATCATCAACCTTGAAAGAAGGAATGTCAATAAAGTTAGTGGCTGATGAGATATTTTCAATCATGCTTTGTCTCTTTCTTAATACCCTTTCCTTGAAGAACTAATTCTCAGTTGCAAGGTCTTCCAAAAATGATACCATCAAATTTTACTTGTGGATTGAAACTTGCCGTGAAAGATTTTCAAAAGGGGTATGGGGGATTCTTCGTAGATTGTCAAATCCATCTCCCTTTCTATGTACTATTTTATTTTAACGCATACATAGACCGAGCCTCAAGACTTTCAAAGATACAACTCTTGGTCATGATTTGGCCGATACTCTTCCAAATACCGCAATTATTATTTTTAGTATCGTCTCAGTTGGCAGAGTAATGCGCGGTCTTTTGTTTACAGAAAGTTCTCAGAAGACTGTTTTGGAAGCGAATATTTGGCTACGATAAAGTGGATTTGATTGTTCCTAATTAAAATTCTCAACCAATTGAGGATTCCCTCCTATGAAATTCTCTATGCAATGAGTTGTGATGATGAGCTTGGCTATGCTAACTCATAGTCTTTACTCGTGTGGGTGTCGAATTTCGAATTTTTGAAGCCTATAGAAAGTATTAGACTGAATTAGTGTTACTTATGACCAAGCAATCTCAAAAGGAGGAAATTGCGTAATCCCAGTTCTCCTCCAAATACGGGACTTTCATATCGCAGTAATTAGGATGTGTCAAAACATATGCCAATTTCACGAATGCTAATATCACCAAATTGAGTCATCTCGTTTTGTTGCAGGGCAGATTATTGGAAATCGCAAGCGCGAAAATATTGCGATTTCTGCAAGTGTTGGATCGCTGACAATAAGCCTAGTATCCAGTTCCACGAAAGTGGAAAGAGGCATAAAGAGAATGTTAGTAAACGCGTCAAGGAAATCCACAAAAATAGTATTAAGCAAGCAAAGCAGCAAAAGAACTTTGAGAATGATATTCAGAAAATGGAAAAGGTGAGGTAGTTTACAAATAGTTTGTGACCAAAATTTTTCTCTCTTTGTCTCAATCGACGAGAATATCTTACATTATCATCACCAGAATCTTTGAGTATTCTTGACTATGACCTTGCCAATAAGGTCTTGGAGATAGTGTGAAGAAGCGATGCCGAGGAGAAATTTTCCGAGGCCCTTGATTGTGTGAAGCCTTCGTCCGAGTTTTTTTCTCTTTTTTTGCAGGCGGCAATGGCAGCTTATCTCAAGGACGTCGAAGGTAACACTAGGGACATGATGGCGGATAAGATCATAGAAGAGAAGTGGAACAAAGCGGAAGAGAGCAAGGTGAGTGGCTGCATGCCCTGTCATATCGATCTCATTGAGCATTGACCTTTTATATTGTTTACCGCCAAGTCTCATCGACTTCCATATCTTTTGATTTTTACCCAATCAACGTTCACCTTGTAGGTCAAAGAAACGCCAAATTTCAATCAGACGCCTGATGCAGAACCTGATGCACATCCACGCTCCAGCAGGTCAAATTATGAGCGAGTGGTAAGAAGGTTTTCTGCCTCTTCCGTGTTTGCAAATACCTTCAATTCTCTGAATTATCGAAATATCCTTCCGATCTTTCTGAAAAGGCTCCTGTGAATATAAATAATCTTGTCAGATTGCGCGAAACTATATAAAGCTAGCTGTTCAGCATGCATTATTGCACCTCATGAAATTAAAAGATTGCTCTCTACCAAAATGAAAATCTATCGTAGCACGTTGTAATATTCGCAGAATTTTCTTATGACTGTTGATTTCCATCTGTTTCGAGTGGTGCAGTCAAAGATTCGTTTCGTTCAAAAACACATGTACCCAACTTGAACTCCTTTTCTTTCGCGTGATCTTACAAAAAATAATCTTCCAATTCGAGATTAATCGAAGAACACAATTACGGTTCTTTGTAATACATTGAAGGATAATTTTGCATAATGTGTTTCTGCGTTCTTGATTAGTAATAAAGTTTTTGCGTTGATTCATCAAAATTTTTTTTCCTCGTAGTTCGACGCATCAGATATTGACCCATTGGATCCTTATGCGAAGCAACAGTTGGCTCGTTTAGAGGCCCGAAATAAAGCAAAAGCTAAGAAAGAGGCGAAAGAGGCAGCTAAGAAAGAAGAGCAATCAAATAAAGCAGATAAATCTGGGAAAGGGAAAGGGTCAGATGATCCAATTACTCCAAACATACCAATTAGGAAGGTGTGGTATGAAGCTCGTTCTCAAGGGCATTCTTACTATTGGAACATAGATACGAACGGTAAGGTCACCGAGCACATTTTGAAACTATTGAATTGAATAATTTCAAATAATCGTATGTATGAGAAGTTCCTTTTTTCTGAGACTATCGATTTTTTAATCCTCGTTCTCTAAGTCAAACTAAAAACATGATAGCACGATTTTTTTCCAAGTTGCGCAGTTCCATCGATACCTTTATCAAACCTTCTCAGTTTTGAAAAGTATATCTTTTTGGTTAGGGCAGAGATTTTTTCTGTGAGTAAGAGAGAAAATAGAACGATTGAGAAATTGCTTGGTAAAATTCTTCAGAGTGGACGTTGGATGTCGTTACAAACGACATGATGGATGACGTTATCAATATCTCTATTTAGAAGCCACGATTCCTGTGAGCGAGGAAGAACTCTCTGACTTTAGTTTTGAAAAACTCCATGAGTCATCAACATTGCTTGCAAAATCTAGGGAATTAAATTTGCTCAAAAATAATGCGTGAAAGGAAGTAAAATCTTCAATATTTTCACTCAATAGAATCAATGTGGGAACCACCACTTGAGGGATTCATGTCACTGGAGGAACAAGCTGAAGAGGCTAAAGAGCAAGAACTGCAAGAAAAACTGATGAAAGAAATCGATAAGGAGCACGAGGAAGAAAGAGCTCTCATCCTTGAGGAACGCCGAGCAAAGGAAGAGCGTGAAAAGCTCAAAGAAATTCGCAAACAATTCCTTGAGAAGAAAAAAGCCAATAAGAAGAATGACTGTGGCGACCAGGATGATGATGAGGACGAAGAGACCGAAGAAAAGAAAGTACCTTACAGAAGAGATTACAGTGTTCCGGAAAAGCCACAGCCCTATGGATCGTGGCAAGTTGTTAAGACAATGTAAGAATTTCTTCTTTAGTTTTTGCTCAAATTTTACCTTCCTTTAAAAACGATTTTCAACTCCCTACAGAGAAACTCCCAAGATAGATCTACAACTTCCACGTGTGAAGAAAACTGAAACTTTTACTCCAACAGTTGTTCAGGAACCACCTCCAACGAGAGTATTCAAAGAAAAAGTCATCACACACATATCTCCCGCTTCCAGTGACGATGAGGGACCGTCAACATCGTTCAAAAAGCAGAAATTCAGCTCTTTTAGAAAAAAGAACATACGACAAAGAACAACGGACAATTAGCTGAATGATAGGCGCGTTGATGGATTAGAATTTTTTGTACATAGTTTCTAATTTATGTCAACGACTGTGGTTTTTCTTCTACTGAGCAGCATCGAAGTGTTCTAACGCGAAGAGGTAACCTCTTTGGGTTTTGTAAATACGAGAATATGATAGTGCAGTATCACTTGAATGTACTGACGATGATGATTCTCAGTTAGATAGATTGCTATTCACAAACTACTCAGCCCATAAACCTGTATGTGCGTAGTTATGAAGTGTAAGGCTTTTTTTACGTCATCCTGAAAACCATAATTTATACCAAAATTTCGGCAATCAAACGCATGAGTAAGAAAATAGTGTTATGAGTTGACTGTAAAGATGACTCTTCGATATAATATTTTGATTCTGATGTCAGAAGTACCGTGGTTTTGAGCCCCGCCCTCAATATGAATAATGATGAAATCTATGTTGGCAAACATAAGACACGATTAAGTGAAATTTGAGGAATTGAAAGCTGTCTTTGTGTCATTTTAGAATCAATGGTTGCTTCCGAGTTTCTTTGAATTCAATTCGATGCCTTAGGTCCATAAAGATTATTTGTTATTGAGGCAAAATTGTAAATACGATATCTGGTTACTATTTTTACCATTTGCGTGATTCCACTCCCAGCTGGAACTAATTCTCTCTGCATCCGAGTACGTGAGCTGCTGAATCAGATTAGAACTAATTTAGAACTCGATCGATATGGTCAATCGAGGACTATATCGCTCGCGGGAATTTCGAATTATGGTCCGAATCAGATTCACTGATTACTTGAGAAATCCACCAACAAATGCAAATGCAAATCCACCTACGGTTTTAAATAAAACCCGTAGCTTGATTGTATACTTGATTGTGTTCGAATCATACGTGGAATAAACAAAACCATGCCGCACTTTTCCTCACATTTATTCAATTTTCCGGTATCATCCAACGCACATCATTCATTTCTACCCTAGAGTCATTCGTTATGAATTAACATCTTGAGTATTTTTCATTTTAATCGTTCTCGTATGAGTTCATTCCAGCAAGTTTCGCGTATTGCAACATCTTGCAATCACGATCAAGTTAACAAGGTCCAAAGCCTAACATCAACATCGTGTCACTTCACTGAGCGTGTTCAGAAAGTTTTAGTGCAACACGAAGCCACGCGAGCAAAGTCTTATCTCACATTTATCAAGTTAATCACTTCAATACCAACCGAGATTTTTCTCAGACAATGACGAGAGGATCCGTGGCGTTGACTTTGAACACAATCGAGCCTCTCACCCGTCACGATCTATTTATCTTGCGTCATTCATTGAAAGATTCGCGACACTCCTGAAATCTTATCGCCGAAGCTAGACTAGTTCTGACAACTCGGAGTCTCGCTGAACTCGATTTTTTTGCCAGAATGAAATTTACGACAGCTGAAGCGTCGCGGCGCAAATAACATAAAAGAGAGCTACACGGGCCGAGTCGGTTCCTTCTTCATCCAAGGCACCGATGCTGGTGATCGATTTGCACGCTGGGCGAGGATCAAACTGCCTCGTTGCCGCTCTTGTCCACGTCCTGCATCTCGCTATCGGAGTACGGCCTCACCGCCGGCCCGCGACTCGAGCCGCGACCTCCGCCGGCCAGCTCCTCGACGATGTCGTCGCGCTTCCGTCCCTTGGTCTCGGGCAGCACGACGTAAGCGAACAGCGCGCTGCTCGCGCAGAACGCGGCCAGCACGAGGAAGCAGCCGCCGATGCCCATGAGCTCGATCATCGAGCCGAACGACTTGACGACGACGAAGGCCATGGCCCAGAGGAAGACGAAGCACCACGTGTTGGCGGCGCTCGACAGCTTGATCCTGAACACCTCCGAGGCGACGACGAAGGGCGCCGGGCCCATTCCCAGGCAGTACACGGCCATGTAGGCCGACAGCGCGAGCGGCGGCAGCCACGAGAGCGACGAGACGTCCCGGCCCGAGTCCTGCAGGGCGCAGAACGCGCCGACGCTCAGGTGGCACAGGCACATGCCGCAGCACGAGAGCAGCACCAGGGGCCGGCGACCGGCGCGCTCCATCAGCGTCGTCGACGCGTACGAGCCCAGCACCTGGATCGTCGCGAGCATCGTCGCCGACGACTGCGGAGACATCGACGAGCCCGACGCCCGGAATATCGTCTCCGCGTAGTTTATCTGCGCACATGCACCCGTTAGATTTATGGCTAATGCAATCGTTTTATGGTACATTTCATATAGGAATGGAAAAAGTCCGCGCCGATGAGCCTGCGGTGTTTTTTTTTACGACGCTGAATGGGATCTTGAGTTCCGCGTAGTTTCAATGCAGATGTCGAAAGTAAAACTTGTAACGCGAGAAACAACTTGAAGATGCACGACGCAGAAAAATTTCAGATTCGGATCAACGGTAGTTGCTGAAATAAAGAAAACGCTAACTGAAATATGCGAAACAATCGAATTTGGAAGGTGTAAGCAGCTTTTTGGCGTTTGGTATACGGTGCTTATGAGCTAACCTTGAGACGCTCGTAATGAAGAGATATGAAATTTTATGCTCATTCTAATATTGGGTTTATGTCAGTTGCATGGAGCGAGCGCTGCTCTTCAAAATTTATAAATACGGTCGCGGTATAATGAGCCACAATGTGAAAATCGTAAGGGGTTATTTTTGGAATGCTGAAAATAGATACTTTGAATCGTTCGGCGTGTAGATCGCATTACCATTGCAAAAATTCCGCAGAATTGTTGACCCCCGAGCAGCCCAAGGACGATGATCATCCCTCTGCGCGTCGCTCGATCTCTGAACAGGTCGCACAGGCTGGGATTTTGCGACGAATTCTCCGCCGCCGTGGAATCTATCTGAGCTTGCAGCTCTGACAATTTCTCATTGACGAGAGCCTTGTTGTTGCCCGTGAAGTACATCAGAGATCTGTGCAAAAAGGAGAATAGACACGTCATTAGTCCACGAGTCGACGAAGCAGCTTTGAAAAATTTACACAAAATTTTCCGCTCGTGTCACAACTGTAATCCATCGAATAAGGACTCTGAAAGACGGCGAGCGCGCTAGACCGTGCAAAATTGCGGATAAATCGCTGACAGAATATCAGAGTCAACGCACTTGGTGGCCTCGACGATGCGTCTCTGGCGCACGAGGTAGACCGGCGTCTCGGGCAGAAAGTGGAAGCTCAGGAGAAAGGCCAAGAGGCAGCCGGCGCCCAGGAGCGTAAAGGCCCCGTAGGAGACGGCGGATCCCGCGACGAAGGCGCCCAGCACGCCGAGGTTGATGCCGAGCAGGAGCAGGCTGCCCAGGGCGCCCCTGTTGGCCTCCGACGCGATCTCGCTGACGTAGACGGGCACGAGGAACATGGCCATGGCGCCGCTCGCGCCGCCGAGTAACCGCGCCGTGTACAGCCAGGCCAGGTTGCGCCAGGGCCAGCCGGTCAGCAGCCACGAGAGCAGCATGGGCAGACAGGTCGCGTAGCCGAAGCCCTTGCGGCCGAGGCGCTCGAGCAGCCGGCCCAGCAGGGGCGCCGCCAGCAGCCCGCCCAGGCAGAACAGCGCGCCGATCCAGGACGCCTGCTCCTCCGTCGGCGCGGGGCCCTCCCAGCCGGACACCTCGCCGCGCTGCAGCAGCGGCACCATCGGCGACGTCCAGCCGCACACCAGGCCGTACGACAGCGACAGCCCGTTCACTGCGAGCGACGAATTGCCGTGAGTTTTCCCGTGAGTATACCATCTCGCGTGATATCGAGCCATAGTGGGCTAAGTCAGGTCATTTTTTCGTGGTCTTTGGTACTGTGCACAGTGTCTTGCGATACAATCGTTCAAATTACTTTTTGGGTATTATCGCGCTGCATGCGGAAAAGAATGATCGGAAGTTATCCGATTCCAATTTCACTACTGTTGAGGGTGCCCTTTTTTATCATCATTGTATTGATTTTCAGACGACCAGAAGATTTCCAGAAAATAATATCAATGTACGGCTCTTCATAAAATCGAGCATAATAGTTACAGAAACGTCTATTTAACGATCCGCGCTCAGAGCAAAGTCGACGCTTTGCGCGCCCTCGGTATGTTTCGATACTCGGTTTCCATACGAGGGCGGAAAAAGTTTTCACGCCCTTGTATTGAAGTATACCATTATGGATGTTTCAGTTAATCTACGTCCAGACCGAGTGTCAAGCCCACGTAAAAATCTCACCAACAACAATTCTTCGTTGTATTTTTGAAATAATCGTTTAATGAATCGTGAAACATCATTATTAATCATGAGAATACGAAAATTCACTTTTATAGACTTCGATCTCAAAGATGAAAAGCTATCAAAATATGTTCATTTCACCAGGTACATATAGTAAAAGACTCCGAAATTTTCAAAGAAGAGCTTTTTTATCAGTTCTGATCACTGTTGAGCTGCAAATCGATGGTGTAGAATAAACACCTGCGTGTCTCTGACTACATTTTCCAGCATCTTTACTAATGATTGATTTTCACAAATCTGAGCAGGAAAGGAATATCCTGAAAAATTCCACAATAATATGTTTTTTTAACGTATTTTCAACCCTTTTTCGAGACTGTTTCGCGGGAACTACAGTTTTAGTTTGGTTTCGAACCACCGAAGCCACCGAAAAGGCACTTGTGAAATTATGATGAAATTCCTCCGTTATCAATGTTTCATTAAGAAATATTTTGATTGATTGTGCGCGAAGTTCAGCAAATCGCATGCCATCTTCAAGATAATCAAAATTGTATTAATACGTCAGCGCCGATCAGATAACTTGAAAACATTTAAACGTTCTGTTTATCCCCGAGTAAGACCACTAAAGTTTCTCTAATCTCAGCTTTAGATATTACTCGATTCATCGACTCATGAGTATACTTCGCACATTTTTCCGAATGGTCTTGAATCGAATCCAAATCTTAGAACTCTAGTTTCCGTAAGTCTGTGAATTTTATGATGATTGCCACGAAGTCTAAATACTCATCATGCGCTGCAGTTCAAAAGTAATACCAATGATACTTATGGAAATGTCACACATACATTGTTGGTCTGAATGCTTGTCCCAGTCATTGAGGAGGCAAGTAATCATCATTCTCCTATTACTGATGGGTCGTAAAAAAATTACATTTATTTCAACTCGAAGATCTGAAATTCTGTGATTACATCTAAGGTGGGATAGGGCGATATACTCTGGATTATATTGAAACTTCTATCAGCTCCTCCATGATATCGGGTGAGGAGTGAATTATAATTTATTTTGAAGCTATTTGACGATGTAAAAATACGATTAATGGGAACTGACCTGTTAGAGCTGCCAAAAGTTGACGCGTTTTTCCACTGTCCTCTGATACACTCGATATGTCTTTAGCCATGATTATAATAAAAATTAAAAAATAATAAGTTTAATCAAATAGGTAGTATTAGGATGGGAAAAAGACAACTTTGCAGAGAAGTGGCTTTCATCTATTAAAATGATAGTTATAATTTACAAGATGCGCGCTTAAGAGAGAAAATACGAAAGCGGCTGTGATCGACTGCATCTTCTACTTTTGTCCCAGAGTGATTGACATGTTCTATCAAAAAACGAAGATGAGGAGATGTCGAGGGGGAAGCTCTTATCAATCCCCAGTCAAACACGAGACGCGATCTAGTACTACTACAATCGTGACATGCCTTACGATTTCAATGCTTCATGCGTGTCACTTTCATTATTTATGAGATACCAAATTTAGTTTTCTAAACTCACATCAAAATCTTCCTCATATTCACGATATCAATCAAGCATGCTCCATCTTAATAGAGTGCCATGGAATCTGTCCAATTACTCTCATATATAACCGCCTGTGTTGATGAACGGATGAGACTAAATCATCGTTGAAGAGTTGATATTAATTCAAATTTGCATTGTAGAAAAGAAACCTAATAATAAGTACACAAAGGTGCACGAATGCAAGAAGAGAGTTCGTTCTGCCCATTATTCAGTTGTGGAAGTTTTCGTGCAAAGGTATTTGAAGATATCATGTTTGAGATCAATTACTTAACAGCATATTGATCATCGAAGAGAGTGAATAATTCATCACGTTGCATCTAACCTTGCATAACTACATCACAAAGTATCTTTGAATAGAACGATATGCAAGTAGATCTGCTTCTTATTATGATCTATATGTGGAATTGAAGGAATTGTCAGCGTCATCAAGTGTTTATGTTCGAACAGACGTCAGCTTTGAACTTTCTCAAAGTTGACGATCGGTTAGAGCGTAATACATGAGTAAATTACACTCGAGTAGCTCGAAGTGACTCCACCGACTTGAGTTGAGAATTTTTTTATCAAGATTAAGTTGAGACTTAATCTACTACCAAACAATTCTTTCTCAGTAGCATATCTTCTGATATGCATACAGAATTGAAGCTTGGGAGATTGGTGACTTGATTTCAACCCTCTAAATTTTTTTCAATTTAATATGAGAAAAGAAGTAACACCCCTTGTGCATCGTATCAAGAAGAGTGGG